>SNQJ01S0136884.1:10296-35761 GCA_010110895.2 Picea sitchensis
ATTCCCCACAAATTAGCTCTTACTCCTACTCTAATGTGTCTAAGCCAAAACATCTTGGACTAGTAGTGTGATCTCCTTGTGATTTGGTTTCAATTACATCTTAGAGTTGCACCCTTCCTAAATGAGTGAGTTAGAATCAACTTGAGTTAGTCCCTCACCCTTGTCATAACAATTTAAAAGACTTAAGTTGATTTAAGGTATTCCCCCCTAGGTATAGGTTTTCCTTAGCTTGAAGTGCGGGGCAAGGCCACTGAGGTGACAATAGGTAGCTTTCCTGGTAGTTCCTCTAGGCTCTCGGACTGAAGTTAGGACTTTCCATCATGGGATAGAGTTTGGGAGATAACAAGATTGACTATGGATTTTTACATTGGTTTCTTTGATTTATTAGGAGAAGACTACTTAGACTAGTAGAAGAGGTAAGAATATCTAACAAAGTCCTAGATAACTTTAATGCCACCTTCATAGCTCTTATTCCAAAATTTGACCGTTTAGAGAATTTTGGTGGCTTTAGGCCTATTTCTCTATGTAATTGTGTCTATAAGATCATTTCCAAGGTGTTAGCACTCATATTGGAGAAGCTTTTGTTTGGGTTCGTTTCACCTTAACATTTTTAAATTTTAGAGGGATTCCAAGTCCATGAAGCTATAGGGACAACTCAAGATGGTCTCCATACTATCAAAACCTCCCATGCCCCTACCTTGGTGATTAAGCTATATCTTTCAAAAGATTATGATAGGGTCT
The DNA here is from genome assembly GCA_010110895.2 of Picea sitchensis. Taxonomy (NCBI): domain Eukaryota; kingdom Viridiplantae; phylum Streptophyta; class Pinopsida; order Pinales; family Pinaceae; genus Picea; species Picea sitchensis. The sequence continues at coordinate 11,038 of SNQJ01S0136884.1, forward strand.
ATTGGTTGTATCTCAGATCACTATTGATTAATATAGGTTTCACATTACCTTATGCTAATTGTATCATGGGGTGTGTGGCATCCATTTCTTATGTTTTACTCATTAGTGGTTCATCCTCCAGATTTTTCAAGTCGTCCCATGGATTAAGACAAGGTTTCCCTTTATCTCCTTATTTATTTCTATTAGTAGCAATGGGATTAAACATGAATATACTAGAAGAAAAGATGAAGACAATTATTCTATAATGAACCTTGATATATAAAAGATAAAAATAAACCATTAACTTGAAAAACATCACAATACATCCACACAAGAATAAATGCAAGAATGTAGAAAAGAACCCTTAAGATAATGTACCACCATAAAATACTCCTTAAGGAGGGAATCACTCCACAAGTCATGCATGCTACAACTACATTGAATCTATTTCATTATATAGTTTCTATCTAACCTCCTAGGAATTTTCCAGTGAGACAACTTTCTAGTAGTGGAATCTTCTAGCAAGCCTTCTTACAATTATTGCTTTCACTTTCTATCTAACCTCCTAGGAAATTTCTAGTGAAAGAAATTTCTTGTAGGCGGAACCTTCTATTAAGCCTTCTTAAAATTATCGCTTTCACAATATATAACAACCTATCTATCTATTGAAGGGGGTTAATGTAGGACCCCATATTATCCTTGTGAGGTACATTACATTCCATCCTCATTCACATGTTCCTATGTAACTACCAAGTGTGCATATTCCATGATTATGGACACATTACATTCATTATCCCCCCTGGGTACCCCATATTATCCCCCCTAGGTACATTACATTCCATCCCTCTTTGCATGCTTCATTCTCAAAACATTGGAGAAGTCATACAATATGATCTACTAATAAATGTTTCCAACTAGTACCAAGCACATGCATCCATCCATCTGAGTGAAATGTGAACATGGGGTCCAACTGCTTCCTTTCCACTTTAATCTTGATCCTAGTTGCTCATTTGGTGCCATGTTGATGTTGTGCTACTTTCATATCTCCATGCACTACTTTTAGTCCTTTGTGTGCCTCCGTATTTGTTGATGTTCTGGTTCCATATTGGTCCATAATAATTTTGCTGACACTCGTGCCCTTACCTTGATGATTGTTGTTTCTCCGGGTGGTGTGGATGGTGATATACATTAACCTTAGATATTGGTTCTTCTTTATTGGACTCTTCAACACGGGGTTCCTTTGAGTCATTTAGCTCCTTAGTTTTTTCTTCCTTTTTATGTCCTTCTTGCGTATTTTAATCATGTGCTTATGTAGGCTCTTCTTTTGATTCAACCTCAGACTCTTCATTTGATGTGTCAGTAGGCACTGCAATTAGTTTCCCTACAAGGACTTTTTTAGATGCCCCTTTGGGTTCTTCTTGTTTAGTAAGAGAAATATCTTGCAATGTCTTTTTTTTTCCTTATAACCAAGCTTTAAAAAATTATTTTGCGCATTAATATTAATTGTACCAATTGATTCCATCCAAGGATATCCCAAAACAATATCCATTTCATCCATATTGATAGCTTGAAAATTTGAATGCAACACATATTTATCCATGGAAATCTTCAAATCTTTAAAAATTTGAACATTCTCATCCTCAACCCGTGTGATTTGAATATGCTTTGTGGGAATTTGCAATATTTTAACCAAGTTAACATTGATGAAATTATGCTTGCTACTAGGGTTTATAGAACTAATGAACTTCTCTTGCTAAATACATCCATGAACCTATAATATAAAGTTTTCGCATGAAAATAAACCCTTACAGATCTCATTATCCTTCTTCTTGAGACGATACCATCTATATAAGTATAATTTCTCATATTATTCATCTAAAAGTGTCGTTATCTCTTCATAGTTAAGTCCATATGAGTCCCACCATATGTGAGCATCATCTTTTAAATTAATGTATAAATCTATTCCCCAAAATATTGGATATTTAGACTTTATCCATTTTATGTATTCTTCAATACTAGGACCATCAAATCACCCTATAAAATACATCTTTCCTTGTGAAAACAGAAAAAATAGAACTAGGGTTTATAAAAATAACTTACATTTCAATGGAGCTCCTTTAAAAGGCTAGGGTTTGAGGTCACTAATTTCAAATGATGATAATTTACGTGACACTTCTTTGATTGGCTATTATGACCACAATTATGAAATGCCATGACCACAACCACGATCACTCTGCATCTATTGGCACTATTTTGACTGAAATGGGGGCACTCTATCAAAATATATCTTATCTACAAACCACACAACTATCATTGGAAAAAACCTAAAACAACTAATTTTAAATCAGTGATAAATCCACTTCTTGGACTCCAATTTGGACGATTTTATTTTCTTGAAATTGGTTGTTTTTTCAAGAGGAACTTAGATCTATAGTTAGTTTCTTTGGATTCTACATATAAAGTTTCAAAAATCAATATGAATTCTATTGCCCTCTTTTTCCCTTGAAAAATATACAAAAAGAAAAAAAAATCCTCCAATATTTTGCCCAAGAAAGAGCTCTAATACCACTTGCACTGAACCTTGATATATAAAAGATAAAAAAATAAACCCTTAACTTGAAAAACACCACAATACATCCACACAATATTCAACACAATAATGTAGAGAAGAACCCTTAAGGTACGGTAACACTATCAAATAATCCTTAAGGAATGATTCACTCCAAAAGCCATGCTTTCCACAACTACAATATGCCTCACAAGACATACCATTGCATTGCTTATACTTTATATAATTTCTATCTAACCTTATAAGAACTTTCTAGTAGGTGGAACCCTCTAGTAAGTTTTCTTACAATTATTATGTTCAATTTTTATCTAACCTCCTATGAACTTTCTAGTGAAGGACCTTTTTAGTAGGTGGAACCTCCTAGTAAGTCTTATTAAAATTATTACTTTCACATTATATACCAACCTATTTAGAAACTTAAGAGGGTTAAAAGGTAGGGCCCCACATTATCCCCCCGATGTACATTACAATCTATCCCCCTTTGCATGTCCCCATGTAACTACTAAGTGGGCCTACTCCATGATTATGGCCACATAACATTCATTATCCCCCTTGGGTACCTCCTTAGGTACCCCATATTATCATCCCTGGGTACATTACATATTCAAGCGATTAGGATAGGGAGAAATGAGGGACTTACTCACCTGCTATTTGTGGATGATTCTTTTATTTTGTTTTAGCTCAGAGAAAGAGGGCAAAGTACTATAGAGACATATTACAACTTTATAATATAACACATATATGAAAATTAACATTAATAATTAATGTTATTCTTTAATGATTTAGAAGAGGGGATGGTTCAAACTATGAGAGGAAGTTTCCCTTATCAACACTTTAAATTACAAGAAGGGGTTAAATATTTAGGGTTCACTCTCAAACCAATTGGTTATGGCAAGAAGGACTAGTCTTGGTTACTTTTCTTTTCCAAGAAAAAAAAATTATATTCATATAAATATGGATGTACATGTTGTTTTCCAGAAGGAATGATAAAAATTGAACCTCTACAGAGCCACACCCCGAAAAGTGTAAAAAACCAGTGTAAGTATGACATTTCCTCCACCATTTTCATCGACAAAACAAAAACATTTTGTAATGTCTCCTTCCAATTGATCATGATGGAGGATGACTCAATAGCCTATATGACTCTCATAGGCTATAGTAAACAAGGGAAAATAGATTCAAGGAGGTTTATTGGTGTCGCTAGGTTAAAATAATGACAAATCTTACAGTGACACTAAATAAAACAAATAATTATATTTCAATGAAATTGGAGGGAAGATAAAGTGAGGGTTTGATTTGGTAAAAAAAGGGAAAATATCTAGAAGGCTCGGAGGAAGGATAAATAGAGGGGTAACCCTTCTCTTTGGCATTATAATTTGATCTCTCATTTTGGAGTGCTCTTGGAGCCATTGTTTCATTATGGTTTAGAAAAACCCACCCTAGTCAGACAAGAGGGGAGTCCATCTAGGACTACCATTGGAGCTTCACTTGGGATTTTTTCATTCAATTAGAGAGTTACCGAGGTATGCATGAGGTTTAATAAACTTTCTAAATGAGACCGAGCCCATACATTTGTAGGTTTCAGGAGGGTTTCAGAGAAACCAGGTTTTAGGGCATCCCCGTGGGTTGAGTACGAGCATCCTGGAAGGCCCCGCTAGACGTCCAAAAATTGTCCCTTGAGGATCTCTATGATCAGGATTGGAGCAGGCCATTTGGATTAGGTTTGTAGGGTTACATGAGGGATGCAAACAAAGAAAACATTATTGGAGAAAAACATTGAAGGAAGCATCATAGATTGACATCATTCTAGGTTTCCTTGTATTGTTTCTATTAGTAGATTTGTGCAACTACCTTGCATCCATCGTACTTGCGTGTTCAGAAGTATTATGCAACTTTTATTACAACCATTAAATATCATTGTATTGTTGTTTCCATCCATAATTAGACGCCATGGTTATTTGCTCTATTTTTGTCTAATGGATGCATGCAATGTGTTTTCCAATATTCCTGTATGAGAAAACTATTTGTAAGAGGTTAACAACAACATTAATACCAAGTGTTTAACATATTTACACAAGGAGAATTAAAAAAATTTGGACATAAAACATAATAAACCCACATAACCTAGTTGGGGACATTACAGTGGTATTAGACCTCGTGATCTTGCAAGCCTGTGATTTATTAAGGCATCGATTCCAAGGAAAACTAGAGGAAAAGGGAATCAACCTACCTCGGGACTAGAATCATTAGAAGAAGTAGAAGTAGAAGGAGTTACGGGGGACCATCCCGAAGATAGAACCATACAACTATTGGAATCCATAGCTAATGGGCATCAACAATTGACACAATATTTTTTCAGCAACCAAGCAAACCAAAACCTGGGAGGTACCAATGGGAACCATGCAGAGGCTAGCCATAGAGGTGGTAGGACTCCTGAAGGGAGGAATAACTATGTGCCAACACATAGTGTCTTCCAGGAAGGTAGAAGAACGGTATCCAGACCATTATTTCCACCATTCATTGAGGAGCATCCTACAGGAGCATCGAAGCAACATGGAGCAGACAAAATGAACTCCTACTCAGGGAGTATCAGTGGCTCAAAGAAGGAGACGAGGAAACCATGTCTTACAATGACTATTGCAATCTCAAGATGGGGAAAAAACCTAGGGCTAGCCAGAATCAATAAAATTTTGATCTTTTGTGCAAATTGGGGAAGATGACTATCCCATCTTTGATGGGTCTGACAGGTGCACAACTCGAGAATGGGTACACAAGTTGGGAGCTTATTTTCAACTCAACCCGATGACAGAGGCATAGGTGATCAAGTTTAACACTCTACATTTGAATGGAGAGGCTCATGAGTGGCAGTACCATGAGCTACTAATATTGGGTCATTGAAACATCACATCATATGAGGATTTCACCTAGAGGTTGATGGAAAGGTTCGATAAAAAGGACCTTGATATCCACTTCATAGATTTGGCATAGTTGAGGCAGATAGGTACACTAGAGGACCATGTTACAGAGTTCCAGTGGATGGAGGTCATGGTGACCGATATTTCTGAGCAAAGATTGGTGATGTGTAATGTTCCCAAGCCAATTTTTTCGCTTGGGGACACTAGCTAACCACTGAATCAACTATTTGACTGTTTATGTTTGTAGCTTCGCCACTGATATTTCCGCCTTAGGGTTATATTCAATTATTCATTACAATTTTATCAAGATATATTCAATACAATGCAAGATCTCATCAATACACAAGACATGGAACCACAAAGCACAGATCAGACCTATTATTATGAGAAGTAAGAACCTAATACAATATAGAAGTAGATATGGAATAACATCAGATGGCTCCGAGATAAAGATATGAGCTGCTACAAAATGATCCCGAAAATACAAGATAAGCCTCCCAAAGGCTGAATGCAAGATGAATGATCCAATACAAAAATCTAGGGCTTTTCCCAACCCTCTAGCTATTGGCATGTCCTGCTGAGAGAACGTGAAGACCAAGGGTTCGACCCTTCTGAAGAAGACTTCCAAATGCTACCAAACTCCACCAAGAGATAGATCAGGGAAAGGGAAACCCCCTCCTAAAGTATGAAGTCCAAATACTAAGTCTTCCCCCTCCAACTGTTGAAACCCTAATCAGGTATGAACCTCCTGAAACCCTGAAGTGCCAACAATTAGACCTGGATGAATGAGGTCTCCAAATCACCTGAAAGTCTCTAGGATGATAGATTAGGCAGCCACAAGCCCCTAGGAGAGGTTTCAAGATCAGATATGAGGTATAGCCTCCTAGATATGAGAATCTCTGAATCACCAAGATGACCTCCTTCCTTCAAAGCCGTCCCAACATGTAGATAATAATTTGGCCATAGTAACTCCTCAAGAAAGCCTCCAAACTGATGAGCAAGGTCCTGCAAGAAAAACCCAATTGCTAGAATCTTCAAAAGCTCTGTCAAATAGATGGATCGAACTGTTCCTCAAGAAATGGTGCGCCCTTGTTGGAAAACCCTAACTGGTACGACCCTGCTGCTCTCCTGAATAGATGATGAGTGTAGAATGGTGTGGGTGGAGTATTTCATCCCCGAGACCAAGCTTGGAACAAGGTGAGTGGATTCTTTCACCACTGAGTTGTTCTCTAGGGTTTGTAATCTCAAAACCCTCAAAACTATGTGCTCAAGAGCTCAACAAGCAAAATACCAAATATCCAAGATGAATGAGAGGTGCACCCTAGCCTTTCTTTTATACCTCCATTATGTTTTCCTATTGAGTTAGTTTAACACCTAGGTTCAACTCCTAACTCAACCTCCAGTGTTCTAATTCTTCATTGAATTACTTTTTTCCCTTTTTCCTAAGTCAACTTCAAAATATAACATTAGTTTGGTTAACTTTCCCCATGCCGTGTGAGACTATGGTCTAGTGGGGATGTCTAGACCACTAAGTCTTCCCAGACCTCTTCATCAAGAGGTGGGGCACATTATAGTCTCCCCTGCTAGAAATTGCTTGTCTTAAAGCAATTCCAAACCTGTCTCTCATACCACCTGTTCGTTCTCCCACGTGGCATCCTCCATGAGAAAATCCTTCCATTTGATCAAGTACTCTTTGATGCTTCTCTTCCGGAGATTCTTCTCCTGAACCTCCATTATCTCCTCTGGAATCATAATCAGTTGCCCCTCTTCATATAGAGGTGGAAACACCTCAACGAGCGTGATGTGTTGGCCGATGGTCCTCTTTAGGCAGGACACATGGAAGACATTATGTATCCTGCTACCCTGTGGGATCTCCAGCTCATAAGCTACGATCCCTACTCTCTTGTTGATCCTGTAAGGCCCAAAGAAATGTGGTTGGAGATTCTCTGCTCCACTTCTTTTTATAGAAACCTTCCTGTATGGTTGGATCCTCAGGTAAACTAAGTCACCAACCTCAAAAGTACACTCAACCCTGTGTTTTTTTGCTTGGACCGTCTGTTGGTTATGTTCCCTCTGTAAATGATCCTTCAGCTCCCTGAGGATATCCTAACTCTATTGTACCCAATCCTGTACCATCAGGGCCCTTCTGTCACCAAAATCAATCTCTACGAAAGAAATTGGGTCATAACTATACATCACATTGAATGGGGTCATACCTATGGACATGTGATGGGTGGTGTTGTAGCAGTATTCCCCCAAATGTAGCCATATGAACCACACCTTTTGTTGTCGAGCCACATAATTCCTGAGATAGACTTCCACCCATTTGTTGACTATTTCGGTCTGCCCGTCCATCTAAGGATGATAGCTAGTACCAGGAGTCAAGGCCGTACCAACTAGCCTGAATAAATCCTGCCATAATGTACTCATAAATCAGTTATCCCTGTCACTAACAACGGTTTTGGGTAAACTGTGAAGACTGAATATCCCCCTAAAGAATAATTTGGCCACCTTTGCTGCACTAAAGTCTGTAGCAATGGAGAGTAAGTGTGCAAACTTCTTCAACCTATCCACCACCACGAAAATACAATCCTTCCCCTACGCCTTTGGCAAACCTGTGATGAAATCCATGCATATGCTTTCCCATTTGTGCTCTAGGATGGGTGGGGGTTGCAACAGTCCTGCCAGGTGAGTGTGCTCATCCTTATTCTCATGGAAAGTAGTACACTCCTTGATGTGATTCATCACATCCTCTTTAAGGCCCTTCCATGAGAACCTCTCCCTCACCTGCCTGTATGTCTTTCCAATCCCTTGGTGCCCTGCCATCGGTGAGTCATGACATGCCCACAACACTTTGGCCTTGAAGGCTGATATAGGAACCAAAAAGATTCAGCCCTTGTAATAGATGATTCCATCAATGACCCTGAAGTTATCGTCCTGTATTTTCCATCTATCACCTGGAAAACAAACTAACTTTTCGAGTATTCCATCACCAAGTGGTCCTTCCAGTCGATTGACACATATTTCATGGCATAAATGGATGGCCTTCTGAACAATGCATCTTCCACCATGATGTTTTTCCCTTTAACAAATTCAATGTCAAATTCATAGACTTGTATTCTTCTTACCCATTTTTGTTTCCTTTCATTTAAGTCCTTCTGCTCCAAGAAGTACTTAAGAATGTTATGATCTAATTTCACCACAAATCGTGCACCTACCAGGTATTGTCTGAATTTGGCCAGAGCGTGCAAGATGGCCAACATCTCTTTGTCGTATATGGTGTAAAGTAACTCAGGTCCCCTGATTTTTCGGCTCTCATAGGCAAGAGGGTGCCTATTTTTCATCAATACGGCCTCGATACCTTCTCTCGAGGCATCACACTCAAAAGTGAAAGGTTGGTTGAAATATGGTAGGGCTGAGACTGGGCATGTGCTCATCACCTTTTTCATCTTGTCGAATGTAAATTGGGCCTCCTCACTCCATTTGAAAGCTCCTTTCTTGGTCAAATCGGTCAAATGTGCACAAAGCTGAGAGAATCCTTTGACAAACTTCATGTAGTAAGTGCAAATGCCTAGAAATCCCCTCAACTTTGTAAGGGTTTTAGGTGTAGGCCACTCCATTATGGCTCGAATCTTCTCCTGATGTACCTGTACTCACTTAACTCCGATGATGTGTCCCAAGTAAAGAACCTCCATTATTCCAAATTCACATTTGGACTCGTTATCATACAATGATTGTTTCTCCATGATAGACAAAATCTGGTCCACATGCCGAAGGTGTTCCTCCCACGTCTTGCTATAAATGAGCAAGTCATCAAAGAATACCAGGAGATGCTTCTTCAACTGTTTGTTGAAGACATGGTTCATACAAGATTGGAACGTGGTTGGGGCATTGGTTAAACCAAATGGCATCACTAAAAACTCATAGTGGTTGTAGTGACACCTGAAAGTAGTTTTTGGAATGTCCTCTTCCCTCATTTTGATTTGATGGTACCCAGAACGTAGGTCAATTTTGGTTAAATAGACAACCCCATGCAACTCATCCCGCAACTCATCAATCCTTGGTATGACATACCTGTTTTTTATTGTTTTCGTGTTTAATGCCGGGAAGTCAATGCACATGCGCATGGTTCCATCCTTCTTCTTGACCAACACTAATGAAGAATAAAAAGGGTTGGAGCTCGACCTGATGTGCCCCATATCCAAGAGTTCTTTGATTTCCTTCTCTATCTCATCTTTGTACTTCTTCGGATGTATGCAAGGTGTGATGATGACTGGTTTTTCTCCTTCCTCCAACTCAATGATATGCTCAAACCCCCTATCCAATGGCACCCCTGGTGGAATAGGTCCGAATACTTTACTATGTTTTTCAATGATCTCCTGAATCACTAGTGTGTAGTGACCCTTGCCTTGTTTGTCTACATGTGCTGAAATCTTGCACTCAGTTTCATACACTATCTCTTCCCTCCTAAAAATGGCCTCCATCCTCTTGGTCGTAAATACTTTGGCTAAGTTACCTGTCATGCCTTGAAGAACTACCTTTCATCCACCCTCCTCTGTGAAAGACATCTCCATGGTCTTGTAGTTGGTGGTGATAGGCCCCAACGTACTGAGCCACTACACTCCAATGATTATGTTTGTGTCCGGAAGATCCATCACATAAACATCTTGTACCAAATCATGCCTCCCTAAAGTAATCTTCATGCCTGGAATCTACCTGTTACAAGGTATGGTGCTTCCAACTGCTACCTCCACCTTGAATCCTTCAAATTCAACTATGGGTATATGCCTCCTCTATAGTAAGGCTGAGTCAATGAAGTTGTGAGAGGCTCCCCCATCAATCAATACTGACACCTTTTGCCCCTGCAAGAATCCTCTCATTCTGAAGGTGTTGTATTTGGTCACCCCATTGATGGATTCCAAGGTAGCCTTCTCTTCTACCATACTATCAGGCCTTGTGGCTTCCTCATCTGCAGTTTCGGTGGTGTCTGCTTCCATGTTCTGAATGTGGCTGAAATCCTCCTCCTCTTCATTGTCTGAAGTAACCTCTATGTAGTGAAATTGGCCACGTCCCATGCATTTGTGGGATGGGTTCCATGGCTCCTTGCATGTGTAGCATATATTTTTCCTTCTTAATTCTCGTATGGGATTCTCATCCATCCTACCTCTTCCCCTGTCAAACCCCCTTGGGTCACGTCCTCCTGGGTTCATTGGAGCTCTCTAATCTCTTCCTCCTGTGTTAAGAGGTGGTCTATGCACAAATTTTGGCTTTGTAGCTGGTCCTAGGTCTCTTGTCCTCTAGATAACATCATGTAGGTTGGTAGGCTTAAAATCCTTTACCCAACCCCTCAAGGTTTCTATCAACCCCTTAGTGAAGAGCATCATGAGTTTGGTCTGTGACACATCCTGCACCATGAATGCTATCCTCTAGCATTCCTCAATGTACACCTCTGGTGCTCCTGTCTGTCTGAGCTGTGTGAACTCCCATAAATGTAACTCAGGATCCCCCTGGTCAAACCTGTCAATGAGTCTCTGAGTAAACTTTGTGTATGCCACTATCTGATTGTGGCCTAGTGTAGTCAATCCATGATACCACCAATCATGAGCCTTACCATCCAAGTACATGGTGGCAAACTTGATGGCCTCCATCTCCCTCATAGGGTTAAGCTCCAGATAAGTGTCTAGTTTTTGCACCCATGCTTGTGCAGTTATCTTGGCCGTATCATCAAAGTAGGGAATCTCCATCTTCCCAGCTCTGTTCTCAAACTCATAGTTGCTCCTATGGTTCAGCCTAGGTTTTTTTTTTAATTTGAGTTGACAGTATTGATCTAGGGACATCTGCCTCTGAATTGTTATACTCAAATCGTTGTACTCCCTAGTACACTGTGTCATCTGCTCAACAAAGTCATCCATCAGTTCATGTTGTGCATGTTCATCTATGAACATGGTTAAGTATGGTCTAGGAGTAGCCATGCTATCTATATGCCCATGTGGTACGCCCCCTCCATTACTTCCCTCAGACTGATGATAGGGAATATATTTTGGATTATACCTGTTTCCTCCATGAGATCCACCTATCTCCTTGTTGTCATATGCCTCTGGACCTTTCCCCATGTGAGTCATCTACAACAACAGTTTGGCTATCCTTGTCTGGTTCTAATCTACCTTCCTCAGGTTCTCATGTACCTTCCTCAAGGTCTCAGTGATTTCGGTTTGTCCCTTACTGTTTGCCTCATAGTTCTCCTGTAAGTGGATGACTAGTTTACTTTCTGTCTGGTTTATGGATTTATGGAACTCATGTCTTAAGAAAGACAAGCCCTGGGGCTCAATGTCATCACCTGAACCCTCCATCTCGGCTTCTGTTTCACTTGTCTATTTCTTCCTTCGGCCCATATAAATACCACTGAACTTCTGCATGCACTAATCCTCACAGGATGGGAGGATCAGAGCTCTGATACCACTGTAATGTTCCCAAGCCAATTTTTCACTTGGGGACACTAGCTAACCACTGAATTAACTATTTGACTGTTTGTGTTTGCAGGTTGGCCACTGATATTTCCACCTTAGGGTTATATTCAATTATTCAGTACAGTTTTATCAAGATATATTCAATACAATGCAAGATCTCATCAATACACAAGACATGGAACCACAAAGCACAGATCTGACCTTTTATTATGAGAAGTAAGAACCTGATACAATATAGAAGCAGATCTGGAATAACATCAGATGGCTCCAAGATAAATATATGAGTTGCTACAAAATGCTCCCGGAAATACAAGACAAGCCTCCCAAAGGATGAATGTAGGATGAATGATCCAATACAAAAAGCTAGGGTTTTTCCCAACCCTCTAGCTACTGGCACATCCTGCTGAGAGAATATGAAGACCAAAGGTTCAACCCTCCTGAAGAAGACTTCCAAATTCTACCAAACTCCACCAAGAGACAAATCAGGGCAAGGGAAAACCCCTCCTGAAGTATGAAGTCCAAATACTAAGTCTTCTCCCTCCAACTACTGAAACCCTAATCAGGTACGACCCTCCTGAAACCCTGAAGTGCCAACAATTTGGCCTGGATGAATGAGGTCTCCAAATCACTGGAAACTCTCTAGGATGATAGATTGGGCAACCACAAACCCCTATGAGAAGTTTCAAGATCAGATCTGAGGTAGAGCCTCCTAGATATGAGAATCTCAGAATCACCAAGATGACCTCCTTCCTTCAAAGTTGTCCCAACCTGTAGATAATAATCTGGCCATAGTAACTCTTCAAGAAAACCTCCAAACTGATGAGCAAGGTCCTGCAAGCGAAACCCAACTGCTAGAATCTCCAAAATCTCTGTCAAATAGCTGGATCAAATTGTTCCTCAAGCAATGGTGCGCCCCTGTTGGAAAACCCTAACTGGTACGACCATGTTGCTCTCCTGAAGAGAAGATGAGTGTAGAATGGTGTGGGTGGAGTATTTCATCCCCGAGACCAATATTGGAACAAGGTGAGTGGAATATTTCACCACTGAGTTGTTCTCTAGGGTTTGTAATCTCGAAACCCTCAAAATTGTGTGGTCAAGAGCTCAACAAGAAAAATACCAAATATCCAAGATGAATGAGAGGTGCGCCCTAGCCTTTCTTTTATACCTCCATTATGTTTTCTTGTTGAGTTAGTTTAACCCCTAGGTTCAACTCCTAACTCAACCTCCAACGTTCTAATTCTTCATTGAGTTACTTTTTTTCCTTTTCCCCTTTTTCCTAAGTTAACTTCAAAATATAACATTAGTTTGGTTGACTTTCCCCATGTTGTGTGAGACTATGGTCTAGTGGGTATGTCTAGACCACTAAGTCTTCCTAGACCTCTTCATCAATAGGTGGGGGACATTACATGATGCTATTCACGAGGGTTTTGAACGAGAAATTAAGAGGTTGGGTGAAATTACTCAGGCCAAAAACACTACAAGAAGCTATCATGAAGACCCATGATATAGCAGACATGTGCCCTAAGAAGACTCCGAAAAAAAAATTATCCCACAAAAAGGGTCAGGTGTCAAAACCTATTTAGAAGACATGGACATGGAAGGACAGGTTGGCTAAGGAAACTTGGAGAGAACTAATGAGGAATATGATTTTCTATAGTTGAAAGGAGTCATGGGAACCGAGTCATCGATGTATGGGTAAAGGTAAAGTCCAATATATTGAGGTAGTTTTTGACGAGGAGGATGATGGTGATGATGAGGGCATTGGACAAGACAATGGTAAACCATCACACCCCGATGTTACAGAGCAAGCACCATTGCAGGATAGAACCAAGGGAATGACCATTGCCACACTCTCAGGAGTCCCTAAATATTACACCTTCAGGGTTAGAGGAATTGTATAGAGGCATAAGGTTACAACATTAATTGATGGTGGGGCCACCCACAACTTCATTGATGTTGCATTTGTCACCAGGAGACAAATCCTTGTGGAGTACTTTGAGGGATTCAATGTAGTAGTAGAACATGGGTACAGCATGGCGTGTAATCAAAGGATTAGAAGTAACATTGGGAACTACACGTTGACCGATGAATTTTACGTTGTATATTTAGTAGATACTCATGTGGTGTTAGGAGTTTAGTGGTTGTACTCATTTGGAGATATCTGCATGACTTATTGGGACATGAGGATGGAGTTCTAGGACAAGGGTCTACAACGATTCATCCTAAGAGGTATGTCGACAGGTTCCCCCAAGGTCATGTCTAACCAATGCATGGAGCCCCTTTTTAGACATGGGGATGTGGCTTGCACAACAAAGTGCTTGATCACCATGGAGAAGCCATCACAGGATCACCAACATTAACTTGCAGATATCTATACATTGCTTGGAAAGCATGAAAGAGTGTTTGACCCATTTCCAACAGGGAGACCACCTGATAGAGGATTTGAGCATGTCATTGAGCTAGAAGAGAGTTCAAAGTCCGTGATCACCACACCCTACATGCATCCGAAGAGATTCAAGGATGAAATAAAGAAGGCCATAAAGGAATGGCTGGATATGGGACATAGCAATCCTAGTTCTAGTCCTTTCACTTCGTCGGTTATAATTGTGAAGAAGAAATATGGCACTATGAGGATGTACATAGACTACAGGGCATTGAACAATAACACCATAAAAAACCGATACCCAATCCCCAGGATTGATGAGCTCATAAACGAGTTGCATGGGCCAATTTATTTCTCAAAGTTTGATCTATGATTAGGGTACCACCAGATTCGGTTCAGAGAGGAGGATATCCATAAAGCAACATTCATGTGTCACTATGGGAACTATGAGTTTCTAGTCATGCCCTTTGGTTTGACTAACGTACCTACTACCTTTCAATCATGCATGAACCATATCTTCAATAAATAGTTGAGGAAATTCTTACTGCTATTTTTTGACGATCTTCTGATCTACAACCGAACATGGGAGGAACATCTTAAGCATGTGGACGAGATTCTCAATATTATGGAGGAGTAATTTATTTTTTCCAAGGAGGGAAAGTGCGAGTTTGGGTTGACAAAAATCTTCTATCTGGGGCACGTGATTGGTGTTGAGGGAGTAAATGTACCTGCTACCTTTCAGTCATGCATGAACCATATCTTTAGCAAATAGTTGAGGAAATTCTTACTGTTATTCTTTGACAATCTTTTGATCTACAACCGAACGTGGGAGGAACATCTGAAGCATGCAGACGAGATTCTCACTATTATGGAGGAGCAATTTATTTTTTCCAAGGAGGGAAAGTGTGAGTTTGGGTTGAAAAAAATCCTCTATCTTGGGCACATGATTGATTTTGAGTGAGTAAAGGTACATAAAGAGAAGAGACATACAATCTTAGACTGGCCCACCCCCATATCACTCACAGATTTGCGAGGATTCTTCAAGATATACAATTATTATAGGAGCTTTGTGAAAGGATTTTCACAATTGGTTGCACCATTGACATACCTCACCATGAAGGGGGGATTCTGATGGTCAAAGGACACACATATAACATTCGACAAAATGAAGAGGGTGATGAGCACTTTCCCATTATCAACACTTCTAGATTTCACACAACCTTTTGTCCTAGAGTGTGATGCATCCGATGAGGGGATATGTGCAATCATGATGCATAGCCGACACCTGATAGATTTCAAGAGTAGAAATCTAAGAGAGCCAAAGAATCTCTATTTGATCTATGATAAGGAGAGGTTGGCCATCATGCATGCATTGGCCAAGTTTAGAAAGTACCTAGTAGGAGGACTCTTTGTGGTTAGGACATACCACAACAACTTGAGATATTTATTGGAGCAACATGATCTGAACAAGAGGCAACATAAATGGGTGAGTAAGGTGCATGCATATTATTTTTACATTGAATATGTAAAGGGGAAGAAGAACATAGTTGTTGACGCCTTATCTAGGAGACTTGCAAATTTCTCCATGACAAAGATTTCAACAGACTGGAAGTACTTATTTTGGTGGAATACTCCAAGAACACCTTTTCCTGTGAGATGATGGAGGGAAGTATTCAGGATGACAAGTACATGGTAGTGGATGACATTATCTACTAGAATGATAAGATCTATCTTTTCCTCGAGTTTCCAGAAGACCTGTAACTTTCTCCATGACAGAGATTTCAACAAACCATAAGTCCATTCTTTTGGTGGAATACTCCAAGAACACATTTTCTTGTGATTTGATGGAGGGAAGTATTGAGGATGATAGGTATATCGTAGTGGATGACATTATCTACTACAAAGACAAGATCTATCTTTTCCTTGATTCCAAACTCAAGGATAAGATTTTTAGGGCAGTACATGACACGCCACTGGAAAGGCACCAAGGGTATTTGAAGACCTACATGTAAGTGAGGGAGATAATCCCATGGAAGGGTCTCAAGGAGGATTTACTTCTTCATGTCAGGAAGTGCATGATTTTCCAACATCATAAGTCAGAGTTTACACATCCTGCGGGACTACTTCAGCCTTTGCCGATTCTAGAGTAGAAGTGGGATAACATTTCCATGGATTTCATCACATGATTTCCAAAGGTGCAGGACAGGGATTGTATCTACGTGGTAGTGGATAGATTGACTAAATATTCACACTTCTTTGTTATTCCTTCAGAGTACAACACATCTCAGGTAACATATCTATTGATCTTCAGGGAGGTGTTCAAACTCCATGGTCTTTCGAGGAACATAGTCAGTGACTGGGATAACAGGTTTCTCAACACGTTTTGGCAGGATTTGTTCAGGTTATCTGGGATGGAGTTGAAACCTAGTACTAGCTACCATCACTAGACAAACAGGAAGACTGAGATAGTAAACAAATGGATTGAGGCATGCCTGAGGAACTATGTGTCATAGAATCAACAAGCATGGATAAAGTGGTTTAATCTTGGGGAGCACTGTTACAATACCACTCATCACATGTCCATCAGGATGAGCCCTTCAGGGAATTGTATGGCTATGATGCCCCATACTTTGTGGATTTGGCCTTTGGGAAGATAAAATGTCCCAAGGCCAAAGATTGGTTGTAGGAAAGCTAGGAAATCTTGAGGGTCCTGAAGGAGAATTTGCAGGCCACTCATAATCAATAGAAGATGTATGTAGATAGGCATAGGGTGGAATACAACTTTGAGGTTGGGGACCTAGTCTTTCTCGGGTTACAACCTTACAGACATTCGTCGTTGAAGAAGAGTGGTGCAGAGAAACTGAAGCCTCTCTTTTATGGACCCTACATAGTGATCAAGAGATTTGGGGTGGTAGCATACGAGCTGGAGCTACCTGAGGGTAGCAAGTTCCACAATACCTTCCATGTATCCTGCCTCAAGAAGGCATTGGAACAACATGTCACCGCTTTAGCATATATTCCTCCACTAGATGAGGAAGGGCAGTTGGTTCTATCTCCCAAGAGGATTTTTGACGTTAGGGAACAAAGGATGAGGAGCAAAGTCATTCAAGAGTACTTGGTTGTATGGAGAGGATTGCCCACAGAAGATGCTACTTGGGAAGGAGAGCAAATATTACAACACCCTGATCTGGAGTTTCTTGAGGACAATCAATCTCAGGAAGGGAGGAATGTAATATCCCCTTCCAATTGAACATGACAGAGGATGAATCAATAGCCTATACAAATCCTATAGGCTATAGTCAACAAGGGAAAATGGAGTCAAGGAGGTTTATTTGGTGTCATTAGGTTAAAAGAATGACAAATCCTAAAGTGACATTAAATAAATTAAATAATTATATTTAAATGGAAATGGAGGGAAGATAAAGTGAGGGGTTGATTTGGTCAAAAAAAGGGAAAGATCTAGAAGGCACGAGGAAGGATAAATAGAGGGGTAACCCTTATATTTGACATTATGATTTGATCTTTCATTTTGAAGTGCTCTTGGAGCCATTATTTTGTTAGGGTTTAGCAAAACCCTTCCACTATTGCAGTCTAGTTTTGGTGATGCAATACCCACCCTATCCGAACAAGAGGGGAGTCAATCTAGGACTATCATTGGAGATTTAATTGGGATTTTTGCATTCACTTGGAGAGTTACCGAGGTATGCAGAAGGTTTACAAAACTTTCCAGACAAGGCTGAGCCTAGACATTTGCATGTTTCAAGAGGGTTTCAGAGAAACCAGGGTTTAGGGCATCCCCGTGGGTTGAGTACGCACGTCCCATGAGGCCCCGCTAGACGTCCAATGATTGTCCGACGAGGACCTATGCAATAGGGATTGCAACATGACGTTTGGATCAAGTTCGTAGGGTTACATGAGGGTCGCTAGCAAAGCAGATATTAATGGGTCAAAGCATCATAACGAGCATCATAGATTAGCATCATTCCAGGTTTCCTTGTATGGTTTTTGTTTGTAGATTTGTGAAACTACCTTGCAACCATTAGACTTATGTGTTCATGAGTATTCTGTAGTTGTTATTACAACCATTAAATATCATTGTATTTTTGTTTCCATCCATAATAAGATGCCATGGTTATCTGCTCTATTTTCTATGTAATGGATGCATGAAATATGTTTGTCAATATTCATGTATGAGAAAACTATTTGTAATAGGTTAACAGCAACATTAATACCAAGTGTTTGACATATTTACACAAGGAGAATTAACAATTTTTGGAAAGAAAACATAATAAACCCACATAACCTAGTTGGGGACATTACACATTTCCACCATGATAAAACAAAAGTTGATGCTTATCTTAGAAATATTTACACATCAAAGAGATATTGAAAAATGATGATCCACAAATAATCATAGTTAGCAATGGAACTCTATGGCTTCCATCTCCTAGCCGTCCCAACACTCATAGAAACCAAAAGAGTTATGGTTTATCTTCCATCCAAAGATTCCTTTGATAGTTCATCTGCCTTATGGTTTAACTCCATGTAGATATGTTTGAAAGAGCATCACTGAAAAGATAAAAGAATATTTTGGATTTCCTGAAGAAGGGGGGCAATACATACATTATTCACCACAACCTTTTACATGCCCAATCTATCACCGGTTTAGAGTCACCCATGACCTGTAAATTAGTCTTGGTTACTTACTAATATTGAGAAGAGAATATCTTGAGGGAGTAGACTTGTTTTGGTAAAATCTGTTTTGGAGGCTATTGTTGTGTATTGGCACTCTTTGATACATATTCTTAACGATAATTTGGAAAAAATTAGGAAGGCTTGCTTTTACTTTCTATGGAGGGATACCAATGACAAAATGGGTACTCACCTTGCTAGACAATAATCCATGGCTAGGCCCAAGGATATGGGAGGTTGGGGCCTGAAGAATATTCACTTATTTGGTATCTCCTTAGCAACAAAAACATTATGGAACCTAATTACTAAAGATAGTCTATGGAATATGATTATTATTCAAAAATATATATCCCCAAGGAATCTCATAAATTGGAAAATAAAGGATAGGAAGAACATTCATAATGTATCAAATCAATGGAAAGCCTTGACATTGGATTTTCTTGTAATTGGCTCTTATTTGGCATATAAAGTTGGCAACGTTTCTCAGGTAAGAGTGAGGGCTGATGCAAATATGGGGTGTAGGAATGGTATTTTTCTCCTAGCTAATTTGATATAATATTTATAGGAAATTGGTAGATCTACCTCAAATTTGATGGGAATTCGACTACAACCAATCTTTGGCATCATGGTTGGTTGAATGCATAGGACCTAGGGTTGGTAGAATATTTAATCGAACATTGGGATACTTTCCTTTTTGAACTGAGTAGAGCTCGTGTAAGACTCAGGGATGAATATGACGAGTTGATTTGGACCAAGAATAAGGTTGGTAGTTCTTATAAAACCAAATTGGGCTATTGCACATTACAGTGGTTAGAAAACCATGAGGTCAAGTAGTGGTGGTCAAAATATAGAAGAATAAAGCTCCATTGAAGACAAAATTGCTAATGTGGCTATCCTTGCACAATAAGGTACTCACGTGGGAATGCTACATAAGAGGAATAAGGCTAGGCCTGATATATACCTACTCCGTTGAAAGGGAGATAAAACAACTTTACAACTCTTTTTAGAATGTTGATTTGCACATTTACAAATCTGGAAGGATATGGAGCAATGGCCAGGATTTTCCAATCTTTGGAATGATGTAGGTCTAGAAGACTATTTGAAGATATGGTATGTTAGGGGTGAAGATCTGGTATGCCGGGATAATCATTCTTCTGGTTTTGTGCGACATCTAAATTGCTAGAGATGCCATTGTTTTTAAAGACAAATCAATACCATCTTTCTAAACTATTGCACACGTGTGTGCTATATTTCATCTTTGTAAATATTTTCATAAACATATAATTGACAGATAGATGGGTGAAGTATTGTTGGATAGGTCCTTTGCTTGGGGTATTTCAATGGTGCATGCTAAGGACCAGATTCCATTTGTAGCCTTGGAGGTATTCAATATCTCACAGTCTCTCACTATTTTCAGTTTAAAGCTAATATGGGCAAGGGAACCAATAACTTTAGTGAAATTATGGCTCTTAAATTTCTATTGAAGAAAACCTTGGATAAAGGGTAGGTTCAACTCCAGGTCTTTGGAGACTCCTTGATGGTGATAAATTGGATGAATAATCAACTCTAGGTTCATAACATTACTTTGCTTCCCTTGGTTGAGTAGTTGAAGGAGGCTTCCATTCACTTTCAAGTAATCACATACACTCATGTGTACAGAGCATTGAATACAACAACTGATGCCTTATTAAAGACAAGCTTACAACTACTTGTGGAGCAATTCCTACTTGAGGAATTTCTTAATGGATATATCTCAAAATCTAGCCAAGATACTTTGCTAATTTAATAACTTATATCTAATGAGTTTATGCTTTATGAAATTTTGAAATCGTATGGGTTTATTATATATTAGTTTTTGGACATTTAATCTGTTATATTTTAGTAGAACTTAATAAGTTCTTGATACTTAAGGGACAATTTCTCTACTATTTTTGATGTCTATGTGAGAACTAGAGTTTGAAAGATCTAAAAGAGGCATGTCCCCATGCTTTGTATTGTGCCATGAACACTTGAAGAGGATGTTTTTTTGTTCTTACTGGAATAGAAAATGAGTTTTTTTTCTTTGGAAAAAAAGTACCATTTCTCCCATGTTTTTAACATTTTTGTTCAATATTATCCACCATTATCATTTTTTTCCATGTAAATAATAAGTGCATACTTTAGTATGTTTGATTGGACATCTAGTATTAACATAGTATTAACATATTGACTTGATCTTAAAACCTCTTATTCCAATTTACAACTCTCAATTACTTGAGCTAACCCGCAAAGCTATTTTCAATTCTTATCCACTTTTATTTACTACTACTCTCACTCTATTTTTTTGGGTGGTCTCACCTTTCACTTGACTAAATGTTACATTTAACTCACAAAAGACATCCACTTTTTATTACAAACTAGACACTCTATTGTAAAGCTCCTTAATCACCCCCAAAAAAGACCCAAAAAAGAGTCGTTATTAATTTAATTTACCCATTCTCCACTATTCAAATGCTTTTCGTTGAAAAATTACTATTCCTATCATTAACTTTTTAAACCTTTGTTTGAAGTTAGGAGAAATTAAAACTTTATATTCTACCTTTCATTATCTTATCTTTTACCAATAATTTTATAATCTATAAAATATTTAAATATAAAAATAACACTTATCACTTTGTTTAAATATAAATTAAAAAATATAGAAAACAATTTTATAATCTTTAAAATATTTAAATATAAAAATAACACTTATCACTTTGTTTAAATATAAATTAAAAAGTATCGAAAATAGATGCATCTTAATTTCAAACCACTCTTTAATGTTGAATATAGAGCAAAATGGAGTGAATCTATGCTGCAATATAACGACCACGCCATAAATACAGCCAATGGCACAAAAACATTCTCTGCTATGTCCCATATGCTATGTCCCATATGCTATGTCCCATAGGCTATTTTTAACCCAAAAATACTTACTCTCTTTCAATATGACAATTGACATCCAAAACCCAACTTAGAATCGACAAAACCTAACTTAGAATCGACAAAATTTTATGAAAACCTCGGACATCCAGCGAAACGCTAATTTGGAATTGACAATGATATCTTGGAATCTACAACGGGATCATCTAGAATCTAGATGAATGGTTCACACAGCTCGTTGGTCTGACAGCCATTCAAATTCAAATTGGTAGAGTAAAAGCGGGGAGTGTATCACTGTGAATGAAGTGGGTATCATCAATTCAACGGAAATACTATTATAATGATCGCGGACCGCGATGCTGGAGGATGGTGGTGAGGTGGTTCTCCAAGGATTGCGGAGGGAGGTCGATGAATATGAGGTCTCCTCCTCCCCATACAGCATTACAGGGGCCAAGCTGGTATCTCCCCATACAGCATTGCAGGGGTTAAGCTGGTATTTAAAAGCTCTGCCATTGAAATTCATATGCAATGTAGTATTGATCGAGTCAAAGGACCTCCGAACCCTTAGACATGGCTTCCGTGCCAATGCGGCAGTTGTCAAGGCAGTGTACCTCCATGCAAAAGCGTCGCCATTTGAGGTTTTTCTTATACCTTATAATTCCCATTTTGCAGATTTGCTTGCATTGCAGTTTGAATTGAATGCGGGTGCTCATAAAATTGATTAGGAGCTAATATTTTTTATATGTATTAAGATCCTTAAATCAGCAAACGACGAAGATATGTAATTTGGAAGTTCATTTGGTAGTCTTTTAAGATCCATTCAGATCAATTTGGTTTGTCGGATCTGCAATTACATACTTAAATTTGATCATTGATCTCTATGCTTTTATCTTTAGATCTTCTTTTCCTTCAATTTTTACGCTCTTTCAATTTCTGAGGGTTACTTCAGGTTGTTCAATTAAATAACTTGAATTGAATTTGAATTTTAAACGTTTGCTAATTGACATGGGCTCTGCTAATTGATTCTCTCACGGTGAATTGTGACTATGAGTACAATTTTCTGTGTTTCTTCTTCTGTTCTTGAAGGAGGTGGTGACATATTTTAAGGAAAGTTTCAGAGTTTAATGTTAGTTCATTTTACCTAAAATTACGCAGATCTTCTTTAGGATGTTTCTCACATACTGGCAGAAAGGTAAAGATAGGTTCTGAAGTGGCTTCAGACTGCAAATATTTAAGCATAATCTTGACCAACTTTGTCTTTGATCATGTTCTTTAGGTGCTTCCTTACCTTCTTTAACAATCCTATTCTAATGATAGCTACTTTGATTAATCTTTTATTACTGCGGAAACTATGTGGTCTATACATGAAAATAACAGTGTGTTATTGGAACCGGTTGGTTCAGACCGGTTCGACTGTAAATCCAGTTCCAGACCTTAACCGAAGCGGCACTGGTTTGGTCCGGTTCTTGGTCTCACCGGTTGAACTGGCCAGTTCGACCTGAACCGATCATGCCCGTGGTCTTCTTTAATCAAAAACACCTTCAAAACAGAAAAAAAACCTAAAAAATCATGCCCCCCTTCTAAATCCTAATGCAAGGTGATTTAATGACGTCTATTCCCTCTATTCGCTTCACACACTTTTCTCATTGATAATTTGTGAGCTCCTTGCAGCATCGAAGGTTCCAAGTAATAGTGATGTGCCTAGAGGATCGAGGCACGTGGATGAAGCAGAGGATATTGATATGTTGTAATGATTTGGTATATTATGAGTTTTTTGGACTCTAAAGATCTTTTAGAACCACATACTTTGGTTTAAATTTATATTACATTGGGTATCATTTTACTATAGACATCCTTATATGCTATATACAATAGTAAACTTTACATTTTTTTTTAATTTATATTATTCAGATTTACATTAATACATATGAATATAATAATTTTTTTATTACAACTTAAATATTTTATATATTTTTTTAGTCAACCATTTTCATCCCGATGCTAATCCATTTTGAGATTTTGGTTTTTCTGGTTTTGGTCCTATTCTGGTTCTGATAACTGTGGTGCAAAGTACCTAATTATTGTTGTTTTTTCTTTGTGTATTGCACTTAAATGTTTTCAAAACTTGTGTTGTCTGTAATGTTCCCAAAAGCTAAGTTTTGGTGCTGGGAAATTTTGGTTTTAAATTCACCTGATTTTGATCTTGCTTGAGGTGGCTGCTTAAGTGCCTCCACCCACCCTCCATTTATTTTTTTTGTGAAATGTCTTGTACATCTATTGTTCATAATTAAAAGAAACATTTTATCAAAAGAATTTTAAATTTTTATTGCATAATCACTAAAAAAAGAACATCACAAAGGTGGGTGAGTTGCCGCTTGAAACTATGAGATAAATTTACCTATTCTATAGTATGCAGTGCATAGAACACCACATGATCAGTATCAACTTCTCAAAATTGAAAGAAAAAAGATATCGTTTTTAGCTTTCCTAGTAAGCTTAAGAGAAAACAAATAGCTCTAGCTACCCCCAAAGTCCCTAATGAAGATATTTTACTCATATGAGAGCGATGGGTGAATGTTAATGTTTAAGCCATTATTATAGTTCTTTGCATTCAATAGATAACAATAGCATAATACAAGATCACTGAGAAATACACAATCACAAGAGACACAACGTTTATCCTGGGAAACCCTCTAGGGGAAGAAAACCCAGCAAAACTTCCTTATTATAGATAGCCAATACAATGCCAAGAGATAACTCAAACTAATACAAAAGATCCTCTCCCAAAGATGCGCCACTCTCTCTCCTTCTTCTCTAA
>SNQJ01S0136886.1:0-25530 GCA_010110895.2 Picea sitchensis
TATTCTGTCACAGTTTGTTCCAGATCCAGGTGGATCTGAGGAGATTGGTCTGTGTCCGCACTCATGAATTTATCCTTGAACACTAGTCTACTGGCTAAACCTAATCTTATTGTGGTGGGGGATTTCAATTTCACTCTATCATCAACTCAGATATGGGGAGACTCAACTTTACCTGATGCAGTAGCTTTACAGTTCAAAGATATCTTCCAAATAAGCAACTTGGTGGATTTAATACCGGCCGCGGTGGTCCCCACATGGAGGAATGGCAGGATTGGTTCAGAGAGCATATTGAAGCGACTGGACCGTTTCTTTTTATCTGATAATCTTCTTCAACATTCAGATAGATATAGAACCTGGTTCACGTACCCTTTCATATCAGATCATGCTCCCATCTTACTACAGTTGGATTCTTATTCTCACTGCTCAACCTATCCATTCAAGTTTAATCTGTGTTGGTTGTGGAACCCTGATTTTGAACGCTTGGTCACGAGGTTTGGACTGATCAATCCTATCATAATGAGGTGGACATTTAGAGATGTCTTGGATGGAAATTAAAAGACTTAAAACAAAAAGTTAAAATCTAGGCCCGACATCAGATTACTAAGACTACACAGCGACTCTCATAGCTAGAACTCAACATACAAACATTGATTCGGGATAGCTCTGTAGGAAAGGGATATGGAACCTCAAATTTGGAACAACATATTAAGAATCTTGAGACAGAGTGGAACAAACTTCTACTGATCAAGGAAGCATACTGGCGTCAGAAGAGCATAGCTATTTGGATCACTTGTGGAGACTGAAATGCAAAGTATTTCCATCAATTTGCCAGTTACAGGAGGAATCATAAGCATATTTAGGAGGTACAATCGGACATGATAGGTAAAATCATTGGACAAGACAAACTCATAATTGTGGCCTTCAATTATTTCAAAAATTCTTATAGTGATCAGGGTCTTACAAACTACATGGACCAAGCTTCCATTGTTGGTCTCTTCCCTAAGATCATCTACGATCGGGAGGCAAATCAACTATATGCGACTTGTACAAAAGAAGAGATTTGGAAGGCTCTCAATACATTAAAAAGGGATAAAAGTCCAGGCCTGATGGCTAGACCGTTGAACTTTATCTACACTTCTTTGATCTGGTTAGTGATGATCTCCGGAAATTGATAGAAAATACCAAACTCAGAGGGGCAGTCAATCGAACTATAAACTCTACTTTCCTGACCCTGATTCCCAAAACTAATCATCCTTCCTCCTTTAGCGATTAGAGACCTATTGCATTGTGTAATCTCTGCTACAAGTTAGTCACTGAAATATTGGTCAATAGGATTAAACCTTTATTTTCTTGCCTTATATCGGGTGAACAGTTGGGCTTCATCAAAGGTTTTCAGATCTTGGATGCAATTGAATCGGCACAGGAAGTCTTACACAGCATAAAACAAAAAAAATCTCTAGGATCTGATATTAAAATTAGATCTCAGAAAATCTTTTGATTGTATAAATTGGGACTTTCTTAGGTTGATACCGTTACAGTCTGGTTTTGGAAAACCATTTACTAGATGGATCATGGGCTGCATGTCTAGTGTGATTATTGTTGTTCTGGTTAATGGGGAAGCCACACCTTTCTTTACAAATGAGAGAGGTCTGTGGAAGGGTTGCCCACTTTCCCCACTCTTATTTATTATTATTGGTATTGGAAGGATTGAGCATTCTACTCAAGTCGAGTTAGCTTGTGGGGAAAATTATTGGTATTAAAATTTCAAAACTGGTAAAGATACTGCATATATTCTTCTTGGATGATATTCTCATCGCGACCAGAGCTGAAGCTCAAGAATGGTTGGAAATCAATATTATTCTTAACTACTTCTGTCGTGCATTGGGGCTATAGATAAATGCAACAAAATCTACCTTTCATCACTCAGGACTATCACAGGTAGACATTGAGTCTTATAGGAACATCTTCGCATTCTGCTTTCTTGAGATCTCATAGGGACTGAGATATCTGAGCTATTTTCTTAAGCCATACTATTATAAAGTGATTGATTGGCACTGGATTCTTAAAAAAATTGAGAACATAATTTTCCACTGGTGCAATAGATGGCTCATTATGGGGGGGAGATTCATACTTATTAAATTTTTCCTGGAAAGTCAAGCTGTCTATTGGATGGCTCTGGCTACCATCCCAGGATCTATATTAAAAAAAATATGACAGTTGATGTTCTCCTTTATTTGGACAAGTGGTAGCTCTAAACAGAACCTTCATTATGCCGCTGGGAACACATTGAAAAACCAAAAGCGGTAGGCGGTTGGGGACTCCGCAATATTTTCCTATTCAAACAAGATATGGCGACAAAATCTCTATGGCGAGTACTGACACAGGACGTGATTTGGAACTGTGTTATCTATGGGAAATATATTACCCCTCTATCATTCTCGAGTTGGCTCAGACACACTGTTACTTGTCTTGTTACTGCTTCTCCAATCTTGAGATCTCTTCTAAAGAATCTACATATTATACAAAACTAGCTTTGTTGGAAAGCAGGATCATGCCATTCTATACACATTGGTAGGGATGTTATTCTAGGAGTCGGGTCCACTGGTTTTCTCACTCCAGGGCTCCTGAATCATTTACAGGAAAAATAATTTTTCTTTCTATTCCAAGCCATGGATACTACTAGACATGAGGTTTTTTGCACTAAATGGAAAAATAACACTGACTTGGGTCTTTTGGGTGACATAGCTCTGGAATGGCAGTATTACTGCTCAACACTTCTTGGAGCAGGGATACATCTTAGTGTACAGGAAGACTCATTACACTATATTGGAGGTGACTGATATGGAAATATTACTGTGAATAAATTATATAATGAAATATCATCCACCTTTTGGATCCATAGGTGTACATGATGGAGGAGATATATCTGGCGTTGGCCTCTTCCCTTGGAAATTAAATTATTCATTTTTCTAGTTGCAAATGAAAAGATATTGACCTGGGACAATCTTCTTCGTTGGCGCTGGAGGGACCCAATATGTGTTCTCTATGTCACAAAAACTCTGAATCTATCTCCCGTTTGTTTTTAGATTGTTAATTTACTAAAATTGTTTGGCATAGGATTACTCTCGCCCTTAAGATCCAGAATACATGGACGAGCTCCACATTACATGCTTGTTTGGAGAACTGGTCACTGGAGGAATTCGCATTATCACTGCTCCATGCACTGGTTTGTTGGTATATTTGGTTGGTTTGCAACAGGGTGATCTTTGAAAACACACCTGTCTCCGTTAAATCTGTTTTCTTCAGGATATTGGGAGATTTGGATATTAGAAGGGATAGGAGGATAATTACTCCTCGGTTCATACATCCTACCTTACACCTTGGATGGAACATTGCCTGTTTTCATGGCACTTCTCAAAATGAGGGACTTCACTGTGGTGTTGGCGGACTGATTAAAAGGCTGGATCACATAAAGATTACTTGGAATTTTAACTGTGGAGTTGGTTCCAATGCCAAATATGAACTCCTTGGTGTGTTGGCTACCCTTCTGTTGGCTACCGGAGACAATATTTTGGATCTACAAGTGCTGGGGGACTCCAAAATAATCATTGATTGGTTAAACAACAATGGTCAGCTTCAAGTCATTGCACTTGAATGCTGGACAAACAGGATTACCGATCTCATCAAGGCCTTCACTCAGATCAGCTTCTCACATATTTACAGATAAACAAATGTGGAGGCATATACACTGTCCAAAAATTCTCTAACAAGACTGACTAGTATTTTGACTTATCAACATTGGACAAAAGGACATGAGGGACCCCCTCAGTTTATCACATTATTTTAGTCCTGGACTTGATGCTATATTGCTTTTATTAGCTGGAATGGATGTGGGGACTTTTTCCTATGGTTATGGGAACAATTATATGTGGATGAAACAATACATATTTTTTTTGTAAAAGCACTCAATTATATTTTTTGGTTACAAAACCATATTATAATACATGAGAAAATTTTCTTCTAGAAAAAAAAGTTTTTTTTTTTTTAACTTTTTTCTGAAAAAAAAAAGAGAAATTTGTAAACAATCATTGTGAATATTCTTTTCAGCTTCAAAAACAATATTGTCCCGATTTGATTTTCTTCTTGTTAATAGAGGAGGGAGGGGCAATTTTTTTTTTCGATTTTTCTTCAAAAGAGGAAGAGCTGGGGCAATCAAGGGACTTCACTCTCTTCACCTTCCTCCGGATTTCCTTCTCAATCAACGTCACCATCACCTAAAATTTCCTCTTAAGTGAGGGCAGAATCCTCATAAAAAGGTTCATCCACTTATGGAGGAACAAAATTCTCTATTTCCTTTTGATTATTTTCTTTTGGTTTCGAGTGAGCCTTCTGTCTTTTTTGTTCTTCTTTTTCATCAAGAATTTCATATCTCTTGCTGCTTGGAGTAGATGAGCCTGGCTTCCATATCCCAAGTCAAGTTGAATCACATGTGGGAGGCTCTTTTCAAGGTCCACTTCCATGCATATTTTGGTATAGGTAAACATCCTTTGTTTGATCTTTGTCCCATCAATAAGTAACCCAAGGTGTTACCAATAATTTAGATTTCGAGAGTGGCTTTATTCTAAAAAGACACGGAAAGATGGAGCCTTGATCTCCATATTTGGATCATCAAAATCTTAGGACCAATGAAAGAGAAACAAACCCCTAGTCTAAAAATTTGATCTCTTGCTTCTAACCTCTCATAAGCAAAAGCGGTTACCACACTATGCTATATCAAATGGGAACCCTAATTATCTGATCCCAACTTGAACAACACATAGGCTTGGGCATAGGCGTGTAAACTTACCGGCTAAGAATCGTTCATACGGCTAAGACTTGTTCATACCGCATAATGATTTTCGATTTATCTTTTGGAGTTCAAATTTCCACTCTAGAATTTTCAATAACCTATAGATATCCACTCTAGAATTTTTGGTCCCACATTTTGAATCATTCTAGAAAATGCTAGTCTCTTGTTGTTAAAGTTAAGGAAGGTTTGCAAGAATGTGATCATATACACCAGGTCTATTATAGAGCTACAAATCATATTTGGATGATGAAATTGATGAGGGGTTTTGGTTGAGTTACATGTTGAGTACATGATTGAGACAAGTAGTTGATGAGTTGGCACATACATGAGGTGTATAGTTGATGATGTTGGTTGATGAGTAGTTGACACATGATTGGTACATACTTGGTACACGGTTGGATGCACTTATTTATGGTACAGGTTGATTACAGGTTGTTTGGTACAGGTTGGTGCATGGTTGATGCACTTATTTATGGTACAAGTTGATTATAGGTTGAGGTACAGGTTGATGCATGGTTCAGATTTATTGGTACATATTTACAACGGTATATCTCACAGTGATAGTGTGACAATGGTTCCATCATTCTACTTCTACTTTAGGGTGCCAGGATGGGGAAAGGATAGGTGGTTGTAGCCGGAGAACATAGGGGGTTGTAGCCTCCTTCTGGTTGTAGCGGATAACATAAGTGGTTGTAGCCCTTCCTGGGTTGTAGCTAGAGAATTGGGAGTTGATGCTTCCTCAAAGTTATGTTCTAAGAAACAAGGGGGTTGGAGACTCCCTTCACATATGGAAAAAAAGGAAGTTGTGCTTCCAATGAATGTAATTATTCACATAAGAAAAAGAATTCTGCTTTTCCCGACGGTTTCCAATGCCACGTAAAAAACTAGTGTACTATGTATGTATGTGATTGTTTATTTCTTACTACTCATTATTGGATAATAATTCTACATTGATATAACAATTGAAGAAAATGGATTATAATTACGCTATTATTGATTCACCCCCCCTCTCAGTAATCCAACAGGTTCATTTGTGGTCTCTAAATAAGTGACGATATGTTTGAGATATATTTATCTGTCAATCCTGATCATGTTTGTATATCCTTTTAATGGAAACCAAAGGTGAGCTCAATCGGTACTAAATTGTCTGTTTAATTTCTTGGACCAGCCTCGACTAAGTAGCAATCCATAGGCCTCCGGGATGTCTACTCCGATTATGTCAATTACTTGAACAAATTTGGGGTGTGAATAAATTATGATCATAACATATTTTAGTTCCCCAATGACCTTTACCTGAGTCCTATCTAGGTGTATAACTTGTTTATCACTTTTGAGTGGGGTTGCGTTCAATTTCTTGCAAATTGAGAATGGCATGATATTTGAAGGTACCCCTGAGTCAACTAGGAAATTATGTAGATTTATGTTGAAAACCTCAAACATCAAGAGGAAATGAGGAACAAAAGGCCTTCCTCTTTTGTCTGAAGAACAAGCATTCACACTTGGCTTATTTGTTAAATCTGTGGGAGGTGGGACCTCATTTTGATCAGTTCTTGTTATAGGGGTATCTATTGATTTTAAGGCTTGTAACATAAAATACTATTGTTGAGAGATCCTACACATGTCCATGAAAGACACATTGACCTTCATTTTCTTCAATTCTTCCACCACATTGTAGTCTAGCTTAGGATCTTTCCTTGTATGTATGTTTATGGGATTTTTTTGAGAAGAAAATAAGGGTGTGGGGCGATCGACTGCTTGATTTCCTTGAGATAATTGAGTAGTGGTGGGATTACTTTGGACAGGTTGACTCTTAATACACGTCTGTATAGCCATCATTTCATCCAGGGGTCCTTGCACCTCAACACCGTCATTGAAAGGTATCAGGTGATCATAATCCCATATTAACATGGCAGTCTCTTCAAGTGGTTCTTGACTTTCTTGATTGGTAACACCTATTTCTGAGCCACTGGGTTGTTCGATTAGAGAGCATTCATCTAGGAATCTATTATCCATTAGATTCATATCATACACCATTGGGGGTAGTCCCTTTTTGAATGGTTTTTTTGATGGTACATGCAGAAGGAATCTGATGCTATGCTCCCTAAGTCAATGTTTAGGTTAGCTCGGGGAGGTTCTATATATTTGAAGGGTGGATTTATTTTTAAATAGGGTTTATAAGGTATTTGATTTTGGTTTTCTTCCCCAATACTCCTTTTCATATCTACGATCTCGTTGGAGAGTTTTTTTTATCATCGTTGTATGTTTTCTAGATCCCCTCCTTTCTCATGACCTTGTTCTATTTGTTTTCCCAGGGGTCTTGTTAAAAAAAGTCCTCTCTTAGGTATAGGTTAGGTTTCCTTTTTTATTAGTGAGATATGGCCTTATTTGCACCCTCTCATTTGGAATTCAATCGTTTTAGCTTCTTCAAAATTTTTGGCTAGAGTATGTTTGGCAGCCTTTTTTACGAACATGGAAATAGAAGCTGGGAGAGCATCAACATATACTTCAATTTGCAACTCCTAGGTAGGTTTAGCCTTGGGTTGGAATTTGTTCAAAATGGTGGTGAACCTTTGGTTGAAATCTTTAACATTTTATTTTGGATTCATAGTGGTGGTGAAAAGTTCATCCATTAAGGCTCCTGTGGTAGTTTCTTCAACAAATTTGTCCAGGAAATACTTTTGAAACTTTGTCCAGCTAGTTATGGAACCAAATGGTAGGTTTAAATACCAAGTCGAGGCTGAATTTTCAAAGGTATAAGGAAAATTTTTATAGACTGCATCTTTGTGTTGCACATTCATCAACTTTATAGCTAATATGAACTTCTTAATATGGTCCTCGGGCAATCCAAATGTTTTGGGGTAAAATTTAGGAAGTAATTTTTCTAGATATTTAGGTAGGTTATGCACCCTTCCTGGGATTTCCAAAGCATATTTGGCCAACCACGATTGATTGTATGTAGGCTGATCTCCCCTTTCTCCATTGTTATCATTATTATCCTCCATGTCTTCTGATTCAGAACCTGAGCGATTTGAGTTACACCCTTCCTCTTCAGATTCAAAATCGTCAGGCTTAGAGTAATTACCAACTAATGTTTCAGGTATCATATTAAGGGGTTGTTCGATCTCTGCGAGGGAAAAATATATCAGGTCTTCTACCATGTAAACAAATGCCTGGTTAGGGGTGTCAACAACTGGTCTGCTTATTGTTTTTCTTCGAGGAGCTAAAGGTAATGCTTCGATCTATCATGCATAAGCTCTAGTGATTCTTCTGAACTTATTTAACTCTTCGTGAGGAAGAGAGTAAGGTATTTCAGGGTACAAGTGTTCCTTATCTTTGTGTTGAGGTGAGTTACTCATATCGGGAGTACTCTCTATATGTGGGATGTATTGAGAGTGGCTACCCATGGATGCGGGTTGTTTTGAATCTATGGGCTTTGCGGAATATATTATTAGAAATATTGTTAGCCATGCATTCATTCAAGCCCTCCTTCTAGTGCCAATTCTATTGAGGGATCTGAGATCCCTTTAACTCAACAATAGGAACCAAACCCGCCTAAGAGGCCCAATTAGACTTGTAAGCGTTTGATGCGTAGTAAGGTTCTCTAGATTCATGATCTGGCTGGAATTATTGATGGGCTTTAATCATGATTGGCATATATGTATTTTCTGTTAACCCTTTCCTCAGGCTATGTGGTTCTCTTTTTGGTTCTTTTCTAACATTTATGACAAAATAAATATAGATCTTCAAACTAGATGACAGAGGGAATCTAACTATGTGTTGGGGGAAGGTTGGGTTGCAGGATAACCTTTATACCTTAGCATGCAGATGAAGAATATCTAAACTAATTAAAACTAGCATTAATACCATTTTGATTAGTAGGAATTCAACATTATCTAAGATAACAGTTACAAAAAGAAAATATATACGTGACAATAAGTTAGCACAAGAAAAAGTAATTTTCAATGCTCTATTATCAATCATAGGTTAACACAATCGATTTCTATTTATAAACTAGAATAAAAAGATTTTTGCAACATTATAAGATAACTTTAAATAACATATACAACAACTCTTACTCAATACAACAACAAATAGTGAATCCGAAGATAGAGATAATCCCCTTCGGTTCAATCACATTCATGCCTTTGATGAAAAAAGTGTCTTTGGTTCTAAACAAAACTTCTTAATTAAAATAACTTGCACATAAATAATTCTCTTACAAATTTTAGAAAAGTCTTTCTCTCCAAAACCATCAACCTTGTGTCCAAGGTTGATGCCCTTATTTATAAAAAAAAACTAAACTAAAAATAACTACTAAAGTCGTGTTAAGTTAAGAGAACGCCACGCGACGAACTTTATCTATCTGTTCTATTTTGATCATTTGGTTGTTTCATTGAACTGGATTGTTCCTCTCATACTCTGACCACCTACAAAAGAGATATTCGAATGCATTTTCATACGGGAACCTATGTTGATCCATCAGAGCAGAGAGGACCTTGTTCATTTCAATTGTCCATTCTTTGTAATTTATTAGTTTTACACTCAAGCGTTGTAAGTCTTCGGGAGGTTTAATCAGAGGCTCCATGAAATTCTTCATTTGACCTGGGATCATTCTTGAAATCTATGAAATCTCCACTTCGTACACTTGGTATTCCTCTGCATGTTTCTTAAGTATGTCCCGTAGATCGATGAAGTACTCCGATGGGCCAAACTCTAGCAAGTCGGTATTCCTCATTTCTCGATTTATTTTCTCCCAGCTTTTCTCATATTCTTCCCATCTCTTTTGTGATTTATGTCAGGGTTCCTAAACCATGCTTACCCAGTGTTCAACTACTTTCCTTATTTGGGTGATATTGTTGTCCATCAGCACTCGGATGCCATGTTCTTCTATATCTCGATCCTCTGTACTTCACTAATGTAATCGATCCGTTCTAAGGCTTGATGTGCAATCGCATACCATCGTTGCATGTCTTTACATGTTGCCAACCCCATGAGGGTATATTCTTAGAAATATTCTATGCGAGTGGTGAAGAGGTCTCTCTCCCTTGTGAATTGTGCATACATCTCTTAGAACTCACTCTTCAATATTACCACTACCTATGTTGAATTTTGGTAATATTCTTCTTGATGTCGTAGATGCTCCAGTTCTTTCTTCATGGAGACTACCTCCCTTTCATCCATTTTTTACCTATCTAAATTCGCATTGGTTATGGCCATCCATGCTCTAATTAGATCAATCGTCTTAGAATTTTCTATGTCAAACATCATTTCCTCTGTGGTTATGAGAAGTATGCTATCAAGCATGAGATTCCTCTTCTTGATTTTTCTTCTCATCGTAGATTTTATTTTCCAGTCATAAGTAATTTCTTGTATATTGGTGACTTCATCTACTGTTTCAAGAATCTGTTAATCTCCCCAAGACAGAGTACCACCTAGGCTTCCTGCCATATAGAGATGTTCCATGGAAGGTGATGCAGACGGCTTCTGATCCTCTATGTCCGCTCACAGGATTGATCAATTACCAAGTGAGTCGAAGTGACTCTTTGATTCCTCACTAGAATATATATTAAAAACCTGATCCACAGGTCCTTCCTTTTCCTTCACGGCCCGAATGCAACAGCAAACAATTTCCCACAGGAAATGCGATTTCGGCCTTTGGGATTTCCTAATTCTCGATGACAACGATTCCCCGAACGCCAAATATCCAAAATGTCGAAACGCCTTTTTTGGTGACTAGCCCTAAGGGATAACTCTTGGCCCACATGACCTTCCCCTATATGACCGGAGTGCCTTTCGGGGTTTCGGGCTTTCAAATGCTGAAATGAATTTGTCTTCAGGATTCCCGATCCTCCGAATCCCAATTTTCTGATATGATGTCAACTAACCTCAGAACTTTCTGCCTTGATCATGATCAACGAATGTGATCGTCCACTAGACCAATGGTCCTGATTAAATCTCGAGATTTTGCGACTTGCGATTTCCCGATGACACTATCTCTTACCTCTCGATATCTCGGTGCCCGGATCTCCGAAGCAGATGATCGCGCGACACGTGTCCACTCTCCAGCGAACGGCTCAGGTTTTCTCAGAACTTCGCTACTCGTGACCCCTATGACACAATCTTGTCAACTTGAACCCCCGATAGCCAAAATATCGATGGGTCCCTTGATCCCCGCCATGTGTCTCAATGAACAAACGAATCAGATCTAATTTCACCCTTTCACGATTTCGGAGGTTGAGTGCCCACACTCTCGCCCTCTGGACTCCCGAACTCCCAAATGCTGAAATCCCGCTACCAACTTCTTCGGGACTTTTCTCCTCTCCTTACAAGGGTTTAACCCCGCACAACTTCTGACAAATCTAATGGCTGTCGGCTATTTCGACCAAGATCTGATGGTTCAAATCCGTCCCTTCTGTGCACTTCTCTGTTGCATTGCCTCTTGGACGTGAAGCCTTTCAATGGCCCAGATCTCTTTTCCTCAGCCTAATCTGACGGCTGCTGTGCCTCCTTCCTGAGCTTTCGCACGCTTTCTTCCCAGACTTGTAAGAATTTCAAACTCTCAAAGGCCTCGACCTTTTCTTCATCCCTGTGATCTCTTGCAACCTCTGTGCATAAAAGCACTCGCTTACGCGTATTAAAACGTGGTTCCTCCTGAGCTTTAGAAAAACTCTAAACTCTTCCTGAGAGTTCTTTGGCCTCTGCACTCCTAGCGACTACGACTTCATGTGCTTAGAGCACTACTCCTCCTAATATTTTATCTTCGAACCCTTGAAGGATTCTTTGACTTCTGCGCCTCTGCAGAGTCTTCACGCACATAAAATACTATCTGTCCTGAGCTTTCCTATAGCTTCGACCTCCAAGGAAACTCTTCCTTTTTCCCTTCTCCCTCAAGTGGAGAACTACGAGGCCCTCCTGGCTATCCTTCACTCAAGCAACCTCTTGCTGAATATGTAGGGTGTTCAATAAGCCTGCTAAGATCCCTCAATGGATTCTTCCTCCAAAATACAGAACTCAACTGAGTTCTCTTCTTGTGCCTGTCTGCACACTGTCTCAATGCTCTCCTAGTAGAGTTATACAAAACTCAAAGCATAGTTCTTCTGTGCACTCTTTGCACCTGCTTAATGCCCACCTAGCAGAGCTTCACAACACTCCTCAGAGCTTCCATATGCAACTGTGTTCTCCCTACATAGCCTTGCCTCCTAAGGTATTCAACAACCTCACAGGTCTTTCTTTCGAGTTGTTGATTTCAACTTCTGTGCCCACCTGGCATGCCTCAGTCTGACTCCGCAGAGTTCAGAAATGCACCCTCTGTGCATGGCTATCAGAACCCCCAGTGTTCTGTCACACCCTCCTGGTGTGAAGCCTCAAAGACCTCTCAAGCTTGAAGCGAAAACAACCCCTGCAAATGTATAAACATAACATACATTCACAACATATAAAGAACACTCACAGGAATTCATTCAACACATGAAAGATGTAGGAAAAACTATTGTTTATATCAAATGGCAAATGCCTGTTTGTACAAGGTGTTCCAGAGCACGACCTGTAACAAGGTCTTGACTCCTTCTCTTCTGCTCTCTACTCGTAGACCCTCTTCTCATTCTCCTCTCTACCATTCTCTCTTTTAAATTGAGATCGAAATTGATCATTTACATAAGGGGGCTCTTCGAGCTCTTCCCTCCAACCTACCTACCCTATTCAATTACATTGAATGGGCTATCTAGTCCACAAATCTGGATCTAGATCTCAACCTTACAAGCATTAAAGGCCTACCTACTCTAATGCCTACACAAAGGCATGGCTCCATGGCTCAACAACCTACAACATTAATTACATTTAAATTTAAAATTGAAGATGAGGGATGTGCCTCTCTTCATCCTTGAATGCATGCACTGACGTGGCTAGCTGGCTGGCTGACTGACGTGGAGAGATGCTCCTGCATCATACTCCTCAGCTGCAAAATTCATGAACTCCTGCTCATTAGCTTCCCATCTCAGTTTTTGAAATGCTCCTGGATCCCAAACAAATTTCTGGAGCCTCCTTGCCCCATCTCTTTGCTGTTGCTGCTGCGCTACTGCTGCCTTTTTGCTCAACTTCTCCTTGCTGGAAGTCTTTGCTGACTCTACCATCAGCCTTCTGATGTATTCTATCACCTCATCCAGCTGCTGAATTGGCTAGCCCTATTCATGCAGTCTCTCCAGCTACAAAAATTTTCTACAAATGGGCAGATCACTATGATCTCCCATGCCTTCTTCTTCATCTGCTTCCAACCTTACCTGTTGGATGTGCACGCTCTACAACTTCACCCTTCTCTCCAGGGCTTCAATCTGTTCATATAGATCAACAAAGCTAATGTTGTCTACCTCTTCCTCTTATTCTTCTGCAAACTCCCAGGTTGCAGTCTTTTCAGTCTCCTGGCTGAAAATATTGAGCCATTCCTCGAATTGCTCATCATCCTCCTCTTCTTCTTGGGAAACTTCCAAAGTCTACTCCAATTCTTCTTTGACAGTCTCAGCTGGCTGTCCTTCTTCTGTTGTTGTTGCCTTATCAACCACAACACATATTTCTTCCTCCTCTCGGGCAAATGGTAGGAATATTTCGATTCCCCCAATCATCAGAAGATTTCTCCGATCTTCCTCTTTTGTCAGCTGCACCTACTGATTCAAACTCACCTCTGAGTTTATGAGACTCTCAGATAGTCTCATATGTTCATCCCTACCCACTTGGAAATATGGGATTTTCCTGCTGCCCTCCTGGCAGGTTATGAGATCAACCGATCCCATCTTCATCAGTACCCCTTGTTGAATTGAACTCACCTCTGAGTCCATGAGACTTTCAGACAGTCTCGTATTCTTATCTCTGCCCTCCTGGCAATTTGAGATGCTTCCCCTACCCTCCTGGCAATTTGAGATGCTTCCCCTGCCCTCCTGGCAGTCTCCGAGATCCTGCAGCGACCTCATTTCATTGCCCAGTTGGCAATGTGAAATTCCTTGGTTGTTCTCCTGACAGTCCGTGACATCTTTAGCTGATCTCAACTCCTTGCCCACTTGGCAATTTGGAATTTTCTCTCTACCCTCCTGGCAGTTCTTGAGATCTCCAGTTGATCCCATTTCATTCTCTTCACCGAGAATTTTCCCAGTCTCTGGTTCACATATATGAACCATTTCCTCAGGTCCGTCGAGGTTTTCAGCATGCCCCAACCATCCTCTTAACAGCCTATGCTGTCTTCTAGCCATCAACTCCTTGACTGGCCATTTTACCTTCATCTTTCTCATGGGCCATTCATATACCCATCTTGACTTGGCTTTCTTCTGCATCCGTAGTTCAAGCTCCTCCATTCTTGCCCTGATGTCGGCAAGTTCTTTCACCCTTTTGGTTGTGCTCATCAGCTCTGAGTTTTTCCTTCCAGCATACCTATGGCCTTCAGTAGCCATGTTGCTATCTCTATCTGCCCTCCTGGAAAATATGTTGCTCACTCCTGCACCCCGAGTGTCTCAGCTTCTTCTACAGTCCTCCTGACTATCTTCTTAATTGTTGCCTACCTGCAAACAAGCATCACATAGTCTTCAACAACCCTGTCTCCTTTTGTCTTCTCCCTGTGCTTGAAATATATAAACAAAGTTCTCACTCTGATACCACACTGATGCAGATGCCTTGTGATCCTCTACGTTCACTCATAGGATCAACCAATTACCAAGTGAGTCGAAGTGACTCTTTGATTCCTCACTAGAATCTCTGTTAAAAACTCGATCCACAGGTCCTTCCTTTTCCTTCACGACTCGAATGCAACCGCGAACAATTTCCCACAGGAAATGTGATTTCGGCCTTCGGGATTTCCTAATTCTCGATGACAACGATTCCCCGAACGCCGAATCTCTGAAATGCCGAAACACCTTTTTCGTCGACTAGCCCTAAGGGCTAAGTCTTGGCCCACACGACCTTCCGCTATATGACCGTAGTCCCTTTCGGGGTTTCGGGCTTTCAAATGCTGAAATGCATTTGTCCTCAGGATTCTCGATCCTCCGAATCCCGATTTTCCGATATGACGTTAGCTGACCTCGGAACTTTCCGCCTTGATCATGATCAATGACTATGATCGTCCACTAGACCAATGGTCCTGATTAAATCTCTGGATTTCACGACTTTCTATTTCCCGATGACACTATCTCTTACCTCTCGATATCCCGGTGCCCGAATCTCTGAAGCGGATGATCGTGCGACACGTGTCCACTCTCCACCAAATGACTCAAGTTCTCTCAGAAATTCGCTACTCGCAACCCCTATGACACAATCTTGTCAACTTGAACCCCCGGTAGCTGAAATATCGATGGGTCCCTTGATCCCTGCCATGTGTCTCAATGAACAGATGGCTCAAATCTAATTTCACTCTTTTGCGATTTCGGAGGCCGAGTGCCTGAACTCTCACCCTCTAGACTCCCAAACTCCCGAATGTCGAAATCCTGCTACCAACAACTTCGAGAATTTTCTCCTCTCCTTACGAGGGTTTAACCCCGCACAAATTCTGACAGATCTAACAGATGTCAGCTATTTCGACCAAGATCTGATGGTTCAGATCCATCCCTTCTATGCACTTCTTTGTTGCACTGCCTCCTGGACGTGAAGCCTTTCAACGGTCCAGATATCTTTTCCTCAACCTAATCTGATGGTTGTTGTGCCTCCTTCCTGAGCTTTCGTATGCTTTCTTCCCAGACTTGGAAGAATTTCAAACTCTCAAAGGCCTCGACCTTTGCTTCGTCCCTGTGATCTCTTGCGACCTCTGTGTGTAAAAGCACTCGCCTACGCGTATTAAAACACGGTTCCTCTTGAGCTTTAGAAAAACTCTAAACTCTTCCTGAGAGTTCTTTGGCCTTTTCACTCCTAGCGACTACGACTTCATGTGCTTAGAGCACTACTCCTCCTAAGATTTTATCTTCAAACCCTTGAAGGATTCTTTGACTTCTGCGCCTCTGCAGAGTCTTCACGCACATAAAATACTATCCATCCTGAGCTTTCCTGTAGCTTCGACCTCCAAGGAAACTCGTCCTTTTTCCCTTCTCCCTCAAGTGGAGAACTACAAGGCCCTCCTGGCTATCCTTCACTCAAGCAGCCTCTTGCTGAATATGCAGGGTGTTCAACAACCCTGCTAAGATCCCTCAGTAAATTCTTCCTCCAAAATACAGAACTCAACCGAGTTCTCTTCTTGTGCCTGTCTGCACACTGTCTCAATGCCCTCCTGGCAGAGTTATACAAAACTCACAATAGAGTTCTTCTGTGCACTCTTTACACCTGCTCAATGCCCACCTGGCAGAGCTTCACAACACTCCTTAGAGCTTCTATATGCAACTGTGTTCTCCCTACACAGCCTTGCCTCCTGAGGTATTCAGCAACCTCACAGGTCTTTCTTCCAAGTTGTTTATTTCAACTTCTGTGCCCACATGGCATGCCTCTGTCTGACTTCATAGAGTTCAGAAATGCACCCTCTGTGCATGGCTATCAGAACCCGCAACGTTCTGTCACACCCTCCTGGTGTGAAGCCTCAAAGACCTCTCAAGCTTTAAGCCAAAAAAACCCCTGCAAATGCATAAACATAACATACATTCACAACATATAAAGAACACTCACAGGCATTCATTTAACACATGAAAGATGCATAAAAAAATGTTGTTTATATCAAATGGAAAATTCATGTTTGTAAAAGGTGTTCCAGAGCATGGCTTGTAACAAGGTCTCAACTCCTTCTCTTCTTCTCTCTACTCGCAAACCCTCTTCCCATTCTCCTCTCTACCATTCTCTCTTTTAAATTGAGATTGAAATTGATCTTTTACATGAGGGGGCTCTTCGATCTCTTCCCTCCAACCTACCTACCCTATTCAATTACATTGAATGGGTTGTCTAGTCCACAAATCTAGATCTAGATCTCAACCTTACAAGCATTAAAGGCATACCTGCTCTAATGCCTACACAAAAGCACGACTCCATGGCTCAACAACCTACAACATTAATTACATTCAAATTTAAAATTGAAGATGAGGGATGCGCCTCTCTTCATCCTTGAATGCATGCACTGACGTGGCTGGCTGGCTGGCTGACTGACGTGGAGAGATTCTCCTGCATTAGAAGGTTATTTTAATTCCTTAGCAGGGGAGGTTTTTGTATGCTTTGGTGATTTTTCATTCTTCTAATCCTCATCGGTTGACAAAGTATTTTTCCTAGCTAGGGAGGTAGGTGAAGGATCAAAATTAGCTAGGAGTTCGATCGTTGAGATGTCGATTTCTGGCTCCCCTATTACTTCTTCTTATTCACCTATATCCAAGTCGTTCTTAGAGTTGTCACCCTGAGGATGTGTTCCCAGATGATTGGGAAAAATAGTGTCAAGAGTGTTCCTAGCCTCATGGTTTCCTTCCTGGGGATTTGGGATCAAAACATCGAAAACTAGAGCAGATGTTTCCCATGGTTCCTCCTCCTGTGTGATTGGTACCGGGGTTATCAATGAAGCTTATGAACCTTCCTCATATTCATATATGGTGATTAAATCTATGAGGATAGTAGGAATACTCGTCCCACTTGGTACTATTTCTGACCTTCACTGAGCTGTAGTAGTCACCGACGATCCTGCCTGTGGTAAAATAGGGACGAGGTTTTCTTGATCAATGGTATCCTCTAGTTGAACTGTCTCTAAGCCATTTATCTCTTCTCCATGATTTCTTGTATCAGTCAGGGTAATCCTTAAGGGTTCTATCAAAGAGTTAAGTGGGGGATCTTCTCCTAATCTTTGCATAACTCTTTTGGCTTTTTCTAGTAACAATACACCCCTTCTCTATGCCTCGGTTGCTTATGCTTCTCAGTTTTCTTCTCTTACCCTAATGGCTTCTTGATAAGTGTTCTCTATGGTCTCAAAATTTTCATCCATGGTCATCGCTTTGAATTTGGTCATGTTTGGGTTAGCCCTTCTA
This sequence comes from Picea sitchensis, assembly GCA_010110895.2. Taxonomy (NCBI): domain Eukaryota; kingdom Viridiplantae; phylum Streptophyta; class Pinopsida; order Pinales; family Pinaceae; genus Picea; species Picea sitchensis. The sequence goes on from SNQJ01S0136886.1 coordinate 17,803, forward strand.
TGTAGCACTTCCTCCCAATCCTAGGTGCCCTTGGTAAAATATCATCTTCTAAGCTATCATAAGCATATGACCAGCATGAGGACACCTACGACGCATGTTGTAGTACTAGGACTTTTGGATCATGCTTGCGAAAATGTATTGTGGGGAACCAATACTCAAGCTTACTCAATCCCTCTTGTTTCTCGTGTGATGTTTCTTTTACCATGTAAAACCTGATATGAAAACCATAGGGTATGAATTCCCTCTTCTTGTATTTTACCACGGAGGTATTATATCCTTGCATAATGGTCTGGTAACAAATTTATCCCAAAATAAGACGGTTCGGGACATGAACAGGGAGTAGGTGTGGTGCGCCAGTAGCCCCGAACACTCTGATATAAGTGCTTGTTTATTAAAAATACTAGTGGCCTACTTTGGAAATCATCTTTTTGGCTACCATTTAAAGCCTTGGGCATTCGTTTCTAAATATAATGAAGTGCACTTGGGATGTGAACTCATCACATATCAGGGCATAAAATTTCTTGTATCTATTTTCCCACAGAATGTTGAAATAAACATGCATGGGTAACTGAGCAACATGCCTTCTTAAATTCATACCTGCGAAAATGTTTCTTGCACAAATTACGTCCAACAGGTACGATGCCATGAGGAAAAATGGAGTTTCTCCGTCCTTTGGTGTCTGGGACTATAATATGTTGGCGCTTAGCTATTTGGAAATGATGGCTCCCCAAATTGAAGCTACTCCCAGAGATTGCCACGGTATATACCAAGGGAATCCACACTTCTGAAAACTTTAAGCAATCTTTTTCCCCATACACTCGATAGATGAAATCCATTAAATAAATATAAGGCTCTTTGATGTTTACCGTGTGGTACCATTCATTTCTCATGTTTGTGAACTTGTTGTCTTATTTCCACAATGAGTCCAGTAACCTGCTAGTGTCATGGAACTCATAAAATTTGACCACAAACTATGTGTTTAGTCTCTCCTATGGGTCTCTGATTTTGTATTATTTTTGTACCTCTAATGGAATAAAAACATCAACACATTCACCCTATTCATTATTGACTATGAATTTCATTGTGTCTATGTGGTTAATTATCCATTCTAAAGTTTTGATGCAGGGAAAAACTAGGGTCCGACAGGCCACCATATGTAGATATGATCACTTGATGTTTGGGAAAACCTATTCATCCAATATCCTAATTTCTGGGTCGTTGTGGGGTCTAAACTTTGGGTAATATTCTTGGTTGATTTTGTTAAACAGATATCCCCAATGTGGGAGCATTACTTTAGATCCAATGCTTGCCTCTTTGTCGTCGAATGCCAGAGGTTGGGTAAACTACTTTTTGGTAGAAGTGAGGATAATTGATTTTGTCTTTGAGACAATCAATATCCCTTGCAGCTCCTGGTGTAGACCCTTCGTCGACCTCTTCTTATTTCATGTGTTCTTGGTGAGTGCCTGGTCATTGGCTTTCTTGGAGGAACTTTCCTGCAGAAAAGAAAATATTATAGTGAGATGCCAACCAACCTTGACAAGTGTTATTGATGCAATCATAAGTGGAGAACTGATAAAGGAAATGCTTACCTCTTCCTTGAAAGATATTAACCTATTCTTACTGGTAATCAAATTCAGAGAGTGGGTTGTAACCTCCTTGATGTTTTTTTCTCGCTTCTTCGTCTACTTCGAGAGATAAGTGATTTGTGAATAAAATACCATGCTTGGGCACAAAACTTGCAAATTTAAACAAAAATTATACCTACCTTGTTGCGTCAAGTCTTAAATTCAGGAGTGTAAATGAAGTCTTCTTAGGATTAAATGAAATTCCAACCGGTGGTGCAATAGCGAATTATTTCATAGTTCATCGGTGAATTCAAATTTCAATAGTTGCTCGGTGTGCGACATTGTGGTGTAGATTATGAGGAAATTTAATTTTTCTATCAAAACACAAAATTGTGTCTCATATCAGCTGGAGGTGTCCCATTGAATTACCAATTCTTTTCGTATTTACAATAAACTAGTATAATCGGTATCGGGGATAAGAAGAATAAGAGATCAACCAGGGTTGTTGGCATCTGCGAGTAAAGGTTTGAACTAGAACCTGGAGTTCAATGTTCTAGCAATCAGTCGATATTTAATGAATGTATCAGCGTTGGCGAATTTCCTTTGACATTGTTTGGTTGTCACCTCTAGGAAACAGTTTTTATGCCAACCCAAAACTGCCCCATGGTGCTGACATGGAAACATAGATATGACATGAGGGACATCAAAAGATGACATGGGTAATACTTGAGCAATATGGACTGCATACGCGAAAAAGCACGCGGTAGTTGATTTGACCCCTAGGGCGTGAGGAGTGTTTCTTTTCAGCGTCGATAATTTTCGTTTTGACAATGTTATCATTCCCTTTTTCCTTCTTTGATGATGTCGATGGTATATCGACGATTTTTGTTGCCCATGTCGACGGTTTAACTTTCATATTTCATCGATGTCGACGGTATATCGACGATTTTTAGAAAACTTTTTCACAGGCCAGAATCAATGATCGACGTGCCCTTCCTTACATTTCTTCGATGTCGATGGTACATCGGCGATCGACAATCAATGATTATCATCGTTATGTAGGAGTTTTTCCTCTTGAATTTCACCGATGCCGATGATGGGCGCATGGCTCAAATTTTAAGTTGTGTACACTTATTCTAAATGCCAGGTTTACTTAGAGAAAAGGTCAATGTGTTCAACAATTCCAAACCAAACCGAATGTGATCGATGATAAAACATAACAACAAAAAAAAACCGTTGATCCCTACACAACTGACTAAATTTAGGAAATACAAAGTGGTACCCAAAAGAAAAAATTCACAAATTGTTTTAGGGTGTGTTGAATGCTCAACAGGTGGGAGAGTAAGATGCAGGTTGATCTTGTTCAAAAGGGTAAAACAATCTCTTATTGGGATAAGTTTACTAATGCTATAAGGAAAAAGTTCTATCCATTAGCTTATAGTCAAACGATAATGATAGAATGGTAGCATCTAAGGTAGGGTAAATGCCAGAATATTCAAGCATATACACAAGAATTAAAAAATAAGGCATTATTCTTAGGGATTCCATTGTATACCCATGAAACTCTTCTAAAGTATATTGGTGGCATGCACTCATATATTCGTCACACTATTTTAATGTTTAACCCTACTAACATTGATAAAGTATCAGTACAATCTACACATCTGGAGGCTAGTAAGGGCAAGCATGCAATCAAAGATAAAAATCCATACAAGTTTGAAAAGAAATCGAAAGGTAAATGGAAGAGTAAGAAGTCAACTACAATAAAACAAGATGAAGACTAACCTACGTGTTCTCATTATAAGAAAAAGAGACATGAGGAATCACAGTGTTGGAAGCTACATCTAGAATTACAATTGAAAAAGTTCAAGGATAAGGGGAAGTAGAAGATTGTTGCATCGACTCAACATGATCTAGGATCAGAATCCAATATCATGGAAATAGGAATAAAATGTATATCAACTATCAATTCTAATTATTCAATTCAATCCCCCTAATTGGAAATTCATATCGATCAAAAGAAAAGAAGTGAGATTTTCCATGTCAGAGTTATAGTCAAGCATACAAAAGTAGATACTTTATTTGACAGTGGATCTCAAGTTAATTTAATATCTGAAGCAGTTGTTAAGAAGATGGGTTTAAAGATGACACCTCACAAAAATCCATATCCATTAGGTTGGGTGTGTGAAGATGCTAAGTTGCAGGTGACGAAATTGTGTAAGATAATATTTGGAATTACATCTAAGTTCTTTGACGAGGATTAATTAGATGTTGTGTCTCTTGAAATTTGTGGCATTGTCTTGGGTAGTCCCTATCTATTTGACAAGAAATCCATTTTCTACTGTGAAGAGAATAAATATCATATTTTTAAGAACGAGGTTGAGTATATTTCCAGAGCTCATCGTATCAAGACTAATTTTTCTTTAGTGAGCACGGGACAAATGAAGAGACTCGTGAGTTCAAGTAAATATTTTCTTCTCACGACAGTGGAATAAAAAGAGGAAGATATAACATATACTTTATCAGGTTGTGATCTAGATCATAAACATGAGTTGGTCAAAATCATATTTAGCTATGGACTTGTTTTAGGCACCTACAGGGTTTCCTCCTAAGAGGGAGGTTGAACATGAAATCTATTTGCATTAGGATGCTCCTCTTCCCAACATTGGTATGTACATGTTATCAGTGATCGAGAATGAAAAAATAAAGAATCAAGCTCAGGAGTTTCTCAATAAAGGAATTATCAAGGCAAGATCCTCTCCATGTGGTTCTCCTATTGTATTAGTTTTAAATAAAGATGGCACGTGGAGGATGTTTATTGACTTTTGAGCCCTAAACAAGATTAGGATAAATAATCGTTATCATGTTCCCAGGATTGATGACTTATTGGATCAATTAAATAATGTTGTGTATTTCACTAAATTGGACTTGAGAAGTAGTTACCATCAAAACATAATTGTAGAAAGTGACATATGGAAAACTAATTTCAAGACAAAGCAGGGGTTGTTCGGATGGTTAGTTATGCCATTTGGGTTATGCAATACACCTGGGACATTTATGAGGGTAATGAATGATGTTTTCATGCCTTACATAGATGATTTTGATCGTATATTTAGATGATATATTGATCTTTAGTCGAATATGGGAATATCATATAAATCATATCAATATAGTCTTTAAACTCTTGAAAAAGGAGAAGGTGTATATCAAAATTTCTAAATGTGAATTTGGAAAAACTTCTCTGGTATATTTGGGATATATTTTAGGGAATGGTCAACTAAAGATAGATCTTGGAAAAGTAGAAGTCATTGTGAAGTGTCCCAATACAACTACTACCATAGAAGTCATAAGATTCTTATGAGAAGTATAGTACTAGAGGAAATTCATTGCTAATTTCTCTTACATAGCATCTTCTTTGCAAGCATTAACAAGTGTAAAAAAATTATTTCAATGGAGAGACAAGGAACATAAAGCCTTCAAGACATTGAAGGAAAATATAATCACTGCACCAATTTTGGATTTTCCATATTTACAACATCCATTTGAGATACAAACTGTTGTAAGTAGATATGCCATGGGAGCAGTCTTGATGCAAAGAGGTAAACCCATATGTTATCATTATGAAAATTTCACTCAAGGTGTGGTTAACTATCTAACATGTTATAAGGAATTGTATGCATTGGTACAAAGTGTGAATAAATGGAAGCATTACTTAATGGGAAAGGAGACAATAATTCATACAGATCATCAACCATTACAGTAATTGAAATCACATACCAAGCTACAACATAAACAATATTTTAGGTGGATGGGTTTCTTACAACAATTTCATCTGGTAATTAAGTATAAGAAAGGTATTCATGATAAGGATGTAGATATGTTGTCAAGACCAATGATTAATGAATCTAAAATACTAAGGTATAATCCTTTAGCTCATGAGAGTTATGTTGAATAGTATGCTAAGGATGATGATTTTAAAGATGTGTATGAAGCATTAATTTGTGGATGTTACACATTATTTTGGTCACCCCTATTATCAACTGGTGATATGTGCATAACTCACTTCCATGTTCCCTGAAGATACTAAATGAGACTTTCTCCATGAGAAAAGTGGATAAGATTTTCTTCCTTAAAAACCATATCAAAGAAGATCATTGTACCCTACTCAATGCTTGGGGTGCGATGATGCTTAATCGTCACATGCTGCACCAAAAATGGATTGTGGTGTCACTATGGGCTGCTTGTGCATAGGGTGTGACGATGCTCAAACAAGAGGAAAAGGTGAAATTCATGAAAGTTCTAGAAGGGAATATTTTAGAAGATGAGGTGGCCTTTGATCGGTTTTAATCTTAATATATTCTATGATTTAGTGGGATCATCATAATCTCCTCATCCATCCCTCTTTCACCCTATATAAAGAGGGATCTCTCATGGGAAAGGCTAGGATTGCTTATGCATGAAGAATTCTGCTGAAGATTGTACTTGTGATAGCTTTGCTTTAGCTTTCCAAGTCAGGTTGTGAATGTTCTTCATCAAAAGCATTGGAGACAAGTTGTGTGTGTTGAATCAAAGGGCCATTGGAAGGGACCTTGCAACATCAAGACATGGGTTGTATTCTCCACTTTCATTCAATATAATGCAGTGATACATTTCTTCCCTATAAAGGCGCCTCTTCTTTTATTGTATAACTCCTTGATCTTATACATAGACTTTGTTGGAATATATATACCATTTTTCTCTCTCTTTGTTGGTTTTTGCTTCTTAATAGGCTCACCATCCCACAAATCCAAAGATGGAGAAAGGATGACACTAGCGAGGATCAAACATCATTTAAATGGCATGCCATTTGTCCCTCTTTGAACTAGTTTATATAATAATGAAATCTAAGGAGAAACTTGTATTCTACCCTGTTTTGTTCTAGCTTCTTGTTGAAGTTAGGGAGATTATTTTGTGTCCACACTTACCGATTTTTCCGATAAAACAATTGGTGACCATACTGAGAACTTCCTCTTTTGGTTTTTTCTTCATTTTTTCTTTTATCTTGCCTTCTTTTGGTCAATTTCATTCTCCGAGTATTTGGGTGATCCTTCTCGACTCCCTAGTTCTGAAAGTTCATTGAGAAACTATGTCCTCTTTCCATTTCTTCCTTATGTTCTGTCATCGTTGCACCCTACTTGTGTGAACTAGAGCGATGAAACTGCACTGTGTTTTTTCATTTTCCTGCAATGATCCTTGATTGTGGCACTGTTCTCTTTTGTAGCCTATGATGATTCCTGTAGAATTTGTTTAGAGTGACAGTCCAATTTTTCTCCTTGCCTAGATTTTTTAATACTTCTATTAGAAAAACGGGACCGTGGAGCAATAAAATAAAACAAATGCGGAAACAAAAACATATAATATACACAATATAATAGAGACATGGGTTTACGTGGTTCACCCAGTGTGGGCTACGTCCACCAGAGAAATTGCCAGGTCCTTCCTTTATTATTATCCAACATATGAAGGGATACAACCTACAACAAACCCACTGTAACTTCCTCTTCTTTCTCTCACAGTATCCTATCTCAGAATATAATATTCACTATCAACCATAGCCGCAATGCATTTCCCTCATAAAAGAGGGTTGCCTTCTAGGGAAAAAAAAACCCTAACATAATCTCTACCATTAGATCCATGACCTTATAATGAACGGTCCAGATTTACAATGAAATTACGATATACATTTACAAGGCAATTTTTCCTTCAGGGCTTCACCCCCGAACCCTGATCGGGGGATGCTTCCCTCGAACCCCTGTTGGGGGCCCTCTTTCCCCCAGACCCCCGAGCTAGGGGGATAGCTCCCCCGGACCCTGTAGAGGGGGTACCCCCTCTTTGTACTCCCCCGCGTGGAAGAGTGTACATACTTCTAGGGTGTAAATACTTCATGGGGTATAAACAGGGCTGAAAGCAAGGACCTTTGAATCAGGAAGATAATCAGGCTCCACAACCAACAATCTCCCAATTGGAGACAGATCTCAACAACTCCACCATTGTTGTATATGCTGGACTTTGAACCTTCTTGGACCTGGCAAATTTCTAATCTTCATCTTCATTCTTGAAGACCAACTGAAACTGGGCAGGAACTCAGTTTCTCCCTGGTTACTCCCTTTGTTAACATGTCTGC
>SNQJ01S0136887.1:2107-44488 GCA_010110895.2 Picea sitchensis
ATGTTGACACGACAAGGTACATAAGTTGACATGTCATATACAAAATACTGACATGGCATATACATAAGTTGACAAGACATGTTCAAAATACTGACATGGCCTGTACAAAACGCTAACATGGCATGCATACAATACTGACATGGAATGTACATAAGTTGAAACAACATGTAAAAAATAATGACATGGCATGTACATAATGATGACATGGCATGTACACAACACTGACATGGCATGTACAAAATGATGGCATGACATGCGATGAAAGTGACATGTGGCGGTGTACAGAATGACACATGGAAGCTAAGAATTCAAGTTATGTTTGGATGCACCAAATGATGCAGCACATGCTAGTTAGTTGGATGAATACACATTGTAGTGATATGCAAGTTTTCCAAATGATAAATCTATTCAACAAAATTTTAATTACAATTGAGAGGGAATGTGATTTGAACCCAAGACCTGATAAAAACCTAAACATAAAATATTATTATAATCAGTTGATAAAATCCATGAAATTTATATCAGTTTCATTTGGTATATTTTTGAATAAATAATTAAAAAACATATTATAGGGAATGGAAGAGTCACATCTGCTAGAAGAAATTCTCGATATTTGTGACAAATGAAGTCCAATTATAGTAAAAAAATGACTGATCTTGGCTAGTTAGACCACTCCAAACACATTTGTATGGTGAGATCAAATCAAAAGTGTACCAATTTATACAAATATGAAGTGCACCCATGAATCTTAAATCTAACATGTGGCCCAAAAATAAACCAAATTTAGCAACATGAACATTGATGTTGACTATTTATCATGCTCTAGAAGTAATGGTAATGTTAGATATGGAAATAATATCCTATAATTTATAGAAACCAAGCGTATGATTTCGGTCTATAAAAAAATGGGCATAAAAAATCAATATCTACTTGTAAATTAATGCCAAAAAAGTAAACTTCAATCACTACTATAAGACATAATCGAGGGTGGAGATCAAGCAACCCATACATGATGATGATAATATATTGAAGAGATAAAGGAGAAGTAGTGGATAACAAATACCTATAATTTTAGGTCACCATTACCTAAGATACATGTCACTGCCAAATAACTCCCAAGACTATCTCCATGTGCACATATGCAATATTACAAAAGTCCAGTGAAGCCATGTTACATGTACAAGTGCCCCAAAAATAATGTTATAATGATCATCATTATAACACTACAAAACTACATCAAGCCACTAGGAAACATTAAAACACATTCTAACATTAATATCTTGTACTTGTTAGCACTCAAAATTCCAGTATCGCTACCAGAAGTTTACGTTCCAGTAGTGAAATCAACAGGTCACCTAACAAGTTTTTTGCATGAAGTTTTTTCTTTCAAACCCTAGTTATTGGCACCTAAATTTGAGCCTGTCAAAATCCTTAACCTTCTTTCCAACTTTGTGTCAACTTTGCCAAAGCCTCCAAATCTTTTGTAAACTTTTGTCGAGGTCTTCCATCTTATCAAATTCTCAATTTGGTGAGTCTCCCATCCATGTTTGTCTTCCACATTCTAATGAGTCTAGCCTATTGTTCCCTTGTTTTCATTTGAGGATGATAAATTTGCCTTTTCCGTGTTCTTTCTCAAAGCCAAAGAAATTAAAAACAACGAATTAATTTATTTTAAAACAAATGACGTTATTTTTATTTGTCTATTATTTAAAATTTTGGAAAATAAAAACTTGTTGGTCCTATGTTTAATTCCCAATTTCAAAGTCATGACCAAAATCATATTACAAGTGCCATAACCCTAAACGAACACCATAATCAATTGAGCCCAAGTGAAAAGCATTGAGCACCAAGGAAGAGTCCACAGGTCGAGTATAGTGCACAATGTTTTGGGTAGATTTATATACACCTATGTCTATGTATAATAGGAATAATGATTTTCAAATGCATGTGGGATATATATCTCAGACATGCAAAGGACAATGTGCCAAAGGAAAAGGCACCATCGGGTTTCATACAACATCCAAATTATGAATGTCATCAGAGCATCACATAAAGAACTTGCCAAAACACAACTCACAGTTATCGTCAAATCCAAACACGAGACCATAGTCAAAGAACCAACCCAACATAATACAAATGTCGAGTGTCAACTATCAATATAAATTTTATTTGAGTTGTTATGTGACCATGGAATTTGGAAAATCAATTTGATATACACCGAGTTTACATGAAAAACATTCAAATGAGTCAAGCATCAAAGAGTGCCAAGTGGAGAATTTACCAAGTGCTCTAGGTAGGTGACCAAGCGTTAAATTCCTAAGGATGAAAATTGTACAGGTTACGTTGAGTTGAGGTTTTTGTGGTGGCACATTTTTGAAGTTGTTATGGTGATTCATGGCACATTTGATGCAGATATAATTATTATATGGATAATTTCATGGTATGTGTGTATCAATATGAAATTGTATTTACGCCTTTGTTGATCGATGGTTTTTCAATGAAATTCTTGTTGGAATTCTCACTAATCACTTTTATACAGTGAGTATGGGCAATTTGAATGGGTTCCTTTTTAAGCTGGATTCAACATAAAATACATAAGAACTTTCTAAGGGTCCAATGGTTGGTCATGTGAGAGTTACAGAAGAACAAAGAGCTTAATCTAGCTTTAGGAGAGGAGACATCACATCTCCATGTGTAATGGAGAAGTACAATGATGAAATATATTATAAAAAATGGTGGCCAAGAGGGATTAAAGGATAATTTTAAACTATATTCACCATAGAAGAATTCATCATTCCAATCACTATTTTATCTTCCCATTGAAGAGTTTCTTATCAATGATTTTGCATGTGTCAAAAGTATCAAACTTCCTTTGCAGGGTTGATTGTTTCTATCTCCAAGAATGATGGGTTTTTATTCAAATATAATTGGCCACAATTTTTTATTTATTGTATGGGATAATATTGATGAGATCATAGAGATATCACAAGGTCTCAGTTTTGCAAGTTTGGTGCTCAATCCATCAATTTTAGTATTCACAAAGAAGGGTTGAGGAACACATTCCTACTCATATTCCAAGATCTTGGATGTAAAAGGTCGATTCAATTTCACAATAACCCTCACAACAAATGGATTCAATGATGAAAGACAATTTTTCTTTGATGAAAAATCTCAGTGCAGATGGTATTACATTGTTTTCTTTATTTTATTATCATGTCTTTGATGACTCCATTCTATGTCAAGAATCATTATTTAAAGGCATATGATAAAGGTGTCGAGCCTATTTGAATCTCATTCATAGTTTACCTTCAAGTATACGATTGGAAATTCATCTAACGATGGAATTTTGTGGTAATCAAAATTTTGTTGTGATCAAAAAAATCTTAAAGGAGACTAGAATAGAGACTTAGGGACAAAGTAAGCAGATAGTATGAAAAAGTAAGAAACCTTAATTTATTGGACAATTGTTCTCATATTTTTCTATTCTTGACAAATAGATGTACATCTCGATGACGATAAATTAACATCAATCTCACATTGTCAGGAAAATCAAAAGTTCCAAGTTCAAAGGGATTAATGGTCAAAAGAAGATTAGACCCAACATTTCAAGGCATGAAGACAACAAATGTACATATGGTAGAGTATTCAAAAGTTATGGTAAATTTGATATTCTAGGGCACTTGACATATTTTAAGGAAGCAATTTCATCATTTCCAAATTTCTTGCAATTGCTTCGATATATTTTTTATTTTTAGTTTATTATTGGAATTTGGTTTCAAAAAGATAGTAACAACTTATAGATGTAATTTCTTATAAATACTTTCATTTTGTAATGTAATATGGCGAGAGTTGAAAAATTTGGAAAGATAGATTAAGAGGCAGGTAGATTTTGTTCATCATTGTAAGCTCGAGGGAATTTCTTTCTTTGTATATTTTAACATCAGATATCCACGAGAACCTTGCTTATTAGTCTATACTTTCTATTGTGTTTTTACATATATTTTTCCTCTTATTTGAATATAACTTATGCGCTACATAATTCATGTGCATTAAAGCCTTAGTGTACTTGCTCCATTTCTGTGGAGTTTATTAAAATATCTAATATTCATTAACAAAAAGAATTTTTGTTCATGAAGATTCTATCATATGGATTATGCAAGTCTGATATGCTAGTGATGTTTGTGTATTCCATAATTGTTTTCCTTATACTTCCACTTATCCATGATATTATCAAGTTTGTTTGATATTTGTTTTAATTTCCTCAAATCCATGAAATATGATAAGAGACCTCATTCCCAATGCCCTTGATCATTAATCAACAATGTTGTAAATCCAATTTTCTTCCTTTTCAATTTTCTTCAACCTTGACCCACCTATCTAATCAAATCCTTTTCAAGATGTGCTAGACATGTTTCTTTTGCAGTCAGAAAATATTTTCTAGCACTAACAATACCAATCCCCTATAAATTTCTTCCATAGCTTCACATTATGCATGTGATATTGTAGACCAATTATATATTTCTCCTTCCTTTGCATGTGAAGACACAATAACACCTCGAGATTCATATTGTTCGACAACATGTTTTTCCCCATGTTCATTTGACACACTTCAATGTAGCCAACTAAACAAATATCTTTCATAGTTTCACATTGTGCATGTGATCTTGTAGACCACTTATACATTTGTCTTTCCTCTACCCGTGAAGACTCAATAACACCTTGAGATTCATGTTGTTCAACAACATTTTTTCCTCATGTTCATTTGGCATACTTTGTGGCGAACTAAATAAAGTATTCAAAAATATATCTCCATTTGTTGAGATTGAAATTATGTCACCTTGATAGTTGAAAAAATACACCCACCAAATAGAATAAAAAACATCAAAGTAATCATATATATCTTTAATATATTTTTCTTTTATTTCTTCGAAGCATTGATGTTTCAGGACAAATCGGTAAGTGCGGACACAAACAAATCTCCCTAGTTCCACCCAAAAAATAGAACAAAACAAGACGATATACTAAAATTTATTTAGATTTCATCTTCCAAATAAGAAGAGGATCCAAAACATACCTTTTAAATGTTGTAGACCTGACCTTGCCAATGTGATCCCAACTCCATCGTAAGGATTATGGAGAAGTATCTGCAAATAAACACAAGCCAATGAAGACAAGAATAACATAGTATATTCGATATGAAACTATGTACATGATCAATGAATCATACAATATGGACAAATAACGTTCATATAGGAAAGAAACAATATATCTGTATTAAAGAATGTGGAAGAAACATACAACCAAATGCCTCGATGTTGTTAGGTTCCTTCCAACAGTTCCTTGCTTCCCACACACTTATGCTTCAACAAGTTATGAGACTGTAAGTTTGAATATACTACCAATCTAACTTGACAACATAAATCAGAAGCCTATCATAAGCCCTTCTCAAAAGATATTCTCCAAGCTGACATAAAAAATCTTAACTCCAAGCTAGGTAACTTTCCTTATGAGAACTCCCTTCCTTTTATAAGATGAAAAGGATAGGGTGAGGGGGTTAGGATGATTCCATGGGATCATGGATGCAACTCAGATCCAAACCGATCAGAGGCCACCTCACCCTCAAAGATTCTATTATAGAAGTGTCGAGAAGATTCTCTTTTTCTTCATACATACGATCGTCACACCCTTAACACTGAGCAAACTGTGACAATGTCGCAGACCACTGTGGTGCAACCTGAGTCAATCCTATATATTCGCACCCTTAACACTGAGCAAGGTGTGACCATCCTTATTTACAGGGATTTTTACAAAGGAAAATATAATTTCATCTCTCTGGGAAAGTTTGTCTTCATTCTTCTCTAGGGATTAAGGAAATTGATCCTTCTAAATACAAAGGATAGGTGTACATCATTAACGGTCATAGGGGTGATGAAAATAATGTGTAATAGTAATCCCCCCAAAGTATGAAGTTAGAACAAAGTGATAGCTGGAATACTTTGTCGAGTGTGTGTTGGGAACAAGGAACACGTCGGTTGGAACCTGCCAAAAAACAAGGAAATACAGTACAATAATATATCATCACTGAGGTAGGCATTCCCATACTTAGAATACAAATGAGTCAAACATAAATTACGACATGCAAAGATCCATGTCAAGTAAGATAGATCATGGCCACTAAACATACAATGTGGATCCATGCCAATATGACTCAAATCTGAACATAGCCACCAAAAATATATTGTGGATCTATGTGTTAAAGATTCAAATTTGAGGATAGCCATGATACATACATTGTGTATCTATGCAAAAATACAATCTGAATATACTCCAACGCAACCTGAATCTGTCAGAAAAGATTAAGGGTCTTCATCTCCACCACTCTATAGTACGAATCTAACCATGCGAATACATGTGCTGAAGTCGAACATGGTAGAAACCACTTGATTATTGGTCATTAGTGAATATCGTTAAAAAGTGTGAGGGAAATCACCATTAATGTCAATGAATCCCAAGGTACACTAGTACAATCCAACGTGTGTGAATTTATGAGCTAAAGTCAAACACTCAATGAAATCTCCTGATTAGCGGTCAATAATGAAAACCCACTATCGAAAGTGAGGAAACCTGCCATTGAGGCATGCAAGTTCCAAGGTACCAATTAGTTTCTAAGTATAATTATCGGATAACAAGTTGGAGTCGACAGGAAAAGACTCGTCACAGGAGGGCCTTAATATACCCCCCATAAATGACATGAAATGAGTAAAAAGATTTGAAGTAGATCAAAGTAACAAGTGATTCATGATTGGCTTAGGGATGGCCGACGCAATAGAAGTCTTAAGGACTACATAAATGGCCGACACAATAGAAGACTTTCTGGGTTGAACTTATTTTTGAACATATTTACGACACAATAACTGTCTTGGGAACACTAACTCAACAAAAGAGGACCACAAACCAAATTGTAATCTTATAAAGGAGTATGTTCAAGAAACAAGTGGATTTTCCAACCTAGACACAAAGCAAGTGAAAGGGTGTCATGTTCAAAATTGACACTTCCATAGAATACATGTTTAGATACATTTCTTTCCCAATCACTTCCATAGAATATAAGCTTAGATACATTTCTTTCCCAATCCCCCCACCCTCATTCTCACAGTCATTTCTGGCGAGTACCTCTTTATTTTTACACAAGCTCGAGGAGGATAACATATGCTTGAACAGTAATCTCATCCTTTGGATGAGTCCCTCAAAGTATATTTAACAAACCCTATGAAGGAGTGGTTTGGTCCCATATGGGCCTTTTGATGTTTGTTTTATGAGTCCAAAGAAAGAAAACTCAATGGTTTTTCATATTTAGAGAGTCTGAAAAACACTTAAAGGAAACTCCAAAATGTCCTTTTTCATAAAGTAGTCTGATGAGACTAAAAAATAGATAAACTACCGCTCAACAAATGTTTTCTTCAAATTCTTCAATGAGTGTGAAAAGAACAAGATCACTCGAAAATCTTTTCATGTTTAGAGAGTTTAAAAAGAGCTTAAAGGGAACTCTAGGGGGTTCCTTTTTCGTATAACCTTTACAAGTCTGAAAAAGTGATAAAATTTTACTTGGTTACATTCTCATTGATTTAAGAGTACGAGAAAGAAATAATACTAATCTCGAGATTGTTTTCATTTTTATGCAAGCTTAAAACAAAACAAAACTATGCTTGAGATATATTTTATTTTTACACAAGATTAAAACTAAACAAAACTATGCTTGGACCTGGTTTCATTTTTACACAATCTTGAACTAGAGAAAACTATGCTTGAGGTAGGATTGGTTTCATTTTTACACAATCTTAAACCAAAGAAAAAACTATGCTTGCAACTTCCCAATGCATTATCTGGGGATGGTTGGTACTTTTCCCCTAGCTTAATGAACTAGTGGCTTAAATTCAACATGAATTCTAGAGGCTGTAAGCATTTCCCCCCAAGCTTCATTTCGTCTAATGACACAGGTGGATGAAATGAAGCTCCAAATACTATATGTAAATAAGTACTTGACTCAATCTAAGAGGGGGAAAATCTATTTCATTTTTTAACGAGCTTTTCACAGAGAAGAAAAACTATGCTCGATAATCTAGGTTCAATCCCCAGACCTCGATTTCATTTTTCAATGAGATTGACACAGAAACATCAATTATGCTTGAGATGGGATGTTTGATTTTTTAACGAGCT
This sequence comes from Picea sitchensis, assembly GCA_010110895.2. Lineage (NCBI taxonomy): Eukaryota > Viridiplantae > Streptophyta > Pinopsida > Pinales > Pinaceae > Picea > Picea sitchensis. The sequence continues at coordinate 10,325 of SNQJ01S0136887.1, forward strand.
TGACACAAGAGAAGAACTATGCTCATAACCTTTGTTTCATTTTTTAACGAGGTTGCCACAGAGACACAAAAACTATCCTCGTAACCTCTGTTTAATCTTTTAATGAGGTTGCTACAGAGATGAAAAACTATCCTCACAACCTCTGTTTCATTTTTTAACAAGGTTTCCACAGAGACACACAACTATCCTCACAACTGGTTTCATTTTTTAACGAGCTTAAAATCATAAACCCATGATGAAAGATGGTTTCATTTTTTAATGAGCTTGAAGTCAGAAAACCATGCTAAAAAACTCTCTTCTTGATCATGGCTTCCAAGAGGAAAATGCTTCAGAAGGACACCATGTCAAGGGAAAAAAATCGGTCATGGCTTCCAATAGATCTTCACTTGACGGAAGAAACACACTCTGGAAGGAACACATGCCGAAGGCTACAATAGGGATAAGAAGGTCAAGATCTAAAATCCTTATCTAAGAGATCACCATGTCAACTAGCGGATCAAATTCATAAGAGATTGAGCTTATAGTGAGAGGCTCATCTTCATCAACAACTGAAGGCACATAATTGACCTGTGGTGGGGGATATACCGTCTACATATAAGAACCGTTCAGGGAGGTCGTTGGGTTGATAATCAAGTCAGGACCAACGAATGAAAGTTGATCAATAGTCACAATTCTTCCACCGTGAGGGAAATATATCACACGAAAAAGAGTGGACACAATAGCTTTCATGGCATAAACATAATCTCACCCAAGGAGTAAATCAAAATCCAAGGGGTCTTGAACTACCATAACATCAATAAAGATAGTTTTCCCTCCCAAAGTTATAGGGAATTGAGGAAGGAATCCTAAAGGGTGACTGATTCTTTTTTTAAAAGCTAACGAATTCTGGGTAACTGACACAAGCTGAGGACAACCCAAAGCTTTCCAAGAAATAGAGGAAAAAATACTAACGAACACACCTTCATCTATCAATGTCTAAGGAATGTCCCAACCACAAACCTGTACTATAAGCTTGAAATTAATGTGAGAGGAAAGACAAGGTCTAGTTAGCATACCCCAATAAAAAATGATGTCCTCATTACTTGGAGGGGGTTCCACGGGAGAAGGAGGAATGCCCCCTAGCACGGTAGATTCTGTATCAATGAGAAAAACATGGGAAATATCGAGTTTAATCTCTAGTGGGAGAGTAGGATCGACCGATGATGGGATCAGATCAACCACTTGGTTTTCATTCCCCAAGGTGAAAATGGGGTCGACGAATGGAAACTGATCAATCGCTTTGTCAACTAGTTCAACTAAGGACGTGACCAAATTGACTACCTGATCAACCGAACTGACCGATGAAGGGACCATATTGATCATTCCATCAACTATAGGTGGGTTGAGAGTAATTCTATGGTAAGAAGTTGGAATTTGAAGATGGGAAACAATAATGTATTGCAGTAATTTCAAGGCTTCCTCCATACGAGGGAAAATGTGAGTTTGATGACTCCCTTCGCATAACCTAGACGGGAACTTGGCTCTACTTTTCTTCTTCCCAATGATATCCTGACTAGTTGACGGGAGGACATCAACATGTTGTTCAGAGGTCAACGACATGGGCTAGTGAGGGTGTGTAGACCATGCTTCTATAACCTTGGATAGACCAGGGAAATCCTTAAGAACATGGCTACCCTTACAAAGCCTACAAGGGTACTTGGGATTACGGGTTGTTTGGGTGATCTTGGCATTATCAACACTCCCATCATGATTAAAAGTAACTGGTTGTTTTCCAACATGTCTGGCACTGGTTGGAAATTTGGACCCTTGCTTATTTTTCTTCTACTTAATCTGCCTTTTCTTCTTCTTCTTGTCCATTAAGTTTCTAGACTCAGAGCTTGCACTTGGTGAAGAAGATGAAGCATATGAAGACATTACAAGTGAAGAAGGTGAAGAAGATATTATTGGTGAATAAGGTGAAGGATCAACATGAGGTTGATATTCATGGGGGAAGTGCTTACAACCCAAGCATTTGCTGCATTCGAGATTACCGGAGTGGAAAAAAACCATATCGGTAACCCAATTGTGAGACCTGGAAGGCTCAAAGTAGCGATGTAAGGAGGAACAACGTTTCTATAAGAAGGAAAAACAAAATGTTTCCCCAGAGTGGGGGTTTATTCATTGGTCATTCCAAGAAGTGATGCCATTAAACACAGATCCAACCTAGAGTCCACTAGGGAAAACAAACAACACACGCTAAAAATCTAGGAAGCAAGAAAGCAAACAAAACCTTCTCACAATGAACACACTATTTAGTGATGAAATCCAATGTCATGGGAACAATGTAAGAAAGGGATGAGATAGAGTGAGTGGAAAAGTTACGTTGATGACCTGCTTAACGGACTTATGCCTTGGTGCAAGATTCCACACAGTAAATGTGGATTTACCCTCCAAGGAGCTCGAGTGAGTTTGGCCAAGTTGATTCCAGTTATAGCGAAGACTTTCCCCTTCATCGTCACCTCGTGTGTTAACCCTAAAGAAATGCCACTAAGGTTACCAAATACAACAATGATGCCTAGGGAAATAGTCGATAATTCGATATACGTGCAAGGGCAGGGTAACTGAGCCTGAAATCAACTTGAGAAGGCCCACACATGGTTGTTTTCTCAAGCAACCCCCAATAATACGTGAAACCACTACACTAGGACCAACAAAGCAGGGTTAGTAACTCTGTTGGCCTTAATGCAACCTCGTGATTGACCGTTGTGTGAGAAGGGATCCATAGGACAAAATGTAGTAAATGGATTTCACCGCTCCCTAAATCAAGATTCTATGTTTGTTTACAACTTTGGAAAGTTATCTCTCACACCTATTCCAAAGCCCTACCACTAATCTAATGTAGGTTGCAAAGAGCCTTAGAAATACAAGTTTCTAGGTAGATTTTAATTAACTTGTAAATTTTATTAAGGTGTTGTTACTCCAGAGGAAAATGACATGGACTAAATGATGTTTTTACCGACTCTAAACAATGCAAAGAAATGAGAATGAAAATATTTCACTTCGATGAAAGCTATATTACGAGAAGGAGAAAACGTTTATCATTCCCAAATGCACAATGTCCCAAAATTTTATTAAACTCATCAATATCAAGATCCTCAAGAAATGAGCCAAAGAGACTGTACACCAATACACAATTCTTCAACCATGCAGTTTTGCTACTTCAAATGCAAGGAATCCCCCAATCTAATGTAAATCAATAAATTAAAAATTTTTGTTTTCAAAGATACACTAAAGGAAATAACGAGCTTCTTCAAAACAAAAGCAACCCAAAACTAAATTTTTTCTTTTGAAATGAACTATTCAGAAAAAGAAGTGTTCTTTCACTAAACAATTCTAAAGAAAAAATTCTTTGTAACTGAAAGACACTCAAAGTAAGAGATCAAATATTTCAAAAGAAAACAAGCTAAAAATAAGCAAAGATGTCTAAAAGTATATTCAAATATGATGGCAAGTAGGTTGTAATCAGATCCAACAAATCACCCCAAACAATTAGCTCATATCTGGGCAAGGAAAAAACTATCAAAAATCAATTTTCCAAGCGATCGTTGCAGGCTACAATCTAGCACAGTGCGAAAATCTAGCTCGATGCAAGCCAAAGAACATTATAGTGCGACGACTTCACATTGTGTCTCAAGGCAGGGTGCGTCGAACACCTAAAATATGGAAAAAATAAAAAATGATAAAGTTTTTTTCTGTGAATTCAACAATTAGTGAGTCAGTTTGGATCTCCCAGTGACTCAGAAAACAAAACCCAGGAAACCAAATAAAGAAAGCAAGACAAACTAGGAAAACAAAAATCTATTTCCCGAGTATGACCGCCAATTTTGTTTCAGGACAAATCAGTAAGTGTGGACACAAATAGATCTCCCTAGTTCCACCTTGAAACTAGAACAAAAGAAGACAATATACTAGACTTTCCTTAGATTTTAGTTACCAAATAAGAAGAGGATCCAAAACATACATTTTAAATGTTGTAGAACTAACCTTGCCAATGTGATACTAGCTCCGTCATAAGGCTTATGGAGAAGTATCTACAAAGAAACATAAGCCAACGAAGACAAGAATAAGACATTCTATTCGATATGAAACTATGTATGTGATCAAGGAATCATACACTATGGACAAATAACGTTCATATAGGAAAGAAACAATATATCTGTATTAAAGAATGTGGAAGAAAGATACAACCATATGCCTTGATGTTTTCAGGTTCCTTCCAACAGTTCCTTGCTTCTCACACACTTGTGCTCCAACGAGTTATGAGACTGTAAGTTTGAAGATACTAACAATCTATCTTAACAACATAAATAAGAAGTCCATCATATGCCCTTTTCAAAAGCTATTCTCCAAGATGACACAAAAAATCTTAACTCCAAGCTAGATAACTTTTCCCATGAGAGATCCCCTCCTTTTATAAGCAAAAAGGGATAGGGTGAGGATGTTATGATGATCCCATGAGATCATGGATGCGACTTAGATCCAAACCGATTAGAGGCCACCTCACCCTCAAAGATTCTATTTTAAAAGTGTCGAGAAGCTTCTCTTTTTCTTCGTACGGATGATCGTTGCACCCTTAACACTGAGAAAACTGCAAAAATGTCACAGGCCACTGTGGTGCAATCTGCGTCGATCCTAGATCATCGCACCCTTAACACTGAGCAAGGTGCGATGATCCTTCTTTACAAGTTTTTTTACAAAGGAAAAGATAATTTCATCTCTCTAAGAAAGTTTGTCTTCATTGTTCTTCAGGGATTAAGGCAATTGATCCTTCTAAAGACGAAGGATAGGTGTACATCATTAACGGTCATAGGGGTGACGAAAATAATGTGTAACAGTTGAGAATACTTTACATCTCTGTTATGCTTTCATGTATTATGGATTTCAACAGTTGATTGCAATAACACTAACTTTGATGCACACATTTGATGATCCATGATGAACTTCAAAAGTGATAAACCTAATGAAGACCTCCATTTTGCACCACTTGAGTAATAATTGCCCCATATAAGCGTTTTCCCATCAATCTGTTTGATACAAAATTGATGCATCATGATAGAAAATAGTGTCATTATGTTTTTCAATCCACATTTCTTCACTACGCAAACCCTTAATAAATATTTTCATGTCAAATGTTTCTTTCAATGTGTGAAAAGAAAACATACTTTCTTAATAGTTTCAATTAATTATGATAGGCTCCGAACATTATTCCTCTTCAAGGTTACTGAAAAATGGATAAACATTTGATTGATATGGTCATGTGTGTGCCCAATAAGGAAACCAAATTTTACCTTTTGAAAAATTCTTTGTTCAACAAACATGCTTAGATATCCAAACACAATCTGATTTTTGTTTTTCCCGGCTAGTGTTGTCCAATTGTAGATATAGAATTCGAGGAAGATTACCATACCACTAATTAAGAACTTTATGAATTATGGTAATTGTCAAATTTGCATCAATGCCAATATTTGGTGCCTTGAAGTAAATCCTTAGAGACATTTGATGATTAATGTAGGTTTTAAACATTTACAATATAACAATTCACATACGGTTTATCTATAAAACAAAAAAAAACCAATAGAATTCAAACATAGTACTCATAAATTTACCTTGGAAACCCTTAATCGGGAAAACTAACAAATGTTTAGAGCTGCATCTTTAACTCTCATTGTATTAACTTCACCATTTAAAAATACAATATATATGATTCTATGACATCCAAAACCTTAATCAATTGACTTGGATTATTTTACAGCCTTAATTCCTTAACCAGAATTAGAAAACCATGGGATGAAAAACAATGTGTCAAAACTACCCAAAATATACCACAATATTGAAAAAAAACAATTATAGGGGCTTTGCCTCCCCCCACCCTACGACCCCCTCTTCTATGCTCAGTGCATAATATCATGCAAGAGGTTAACCATACAAATAATATAACACATACCCAAAGTTCTCCCACTTGTTGTTTTCTTCACATATAGAGGGCCTAAGGATTACATGATCAATACTTCAGGGTAGAAATTCCCATTGCTTCTCTCCACCAAGAGAACTTGTCAGTGTTGACATACTTTGTCAATGAATCTGTAATATTCTTCAAAGTTTCCACCTTCACCAAAAAATCTTTCTTGTCTTCAACTATGTCTCTCACAAAGTGATACTAAACATCATATATATATATATATATATATATATATATATATATATATATCTTAGAATGATAAGCCATGATCTTTTCCAGAAAGATTGTAATTTTACTATCACAATCTAACCTTACAACTTGTAGTACAAACCCAATACCTGAAAACAACCTCTGTAACCATACAAATTTCTTACTCACATGAGTAGCTTCCATGTATTCAACTTCTATAGTTGAGAGTGTTAGCACTCAGAGTCACCCTCAGATTGCAAGAGGATAAGCCCAATACCCATCAAAAGGTTTGTGAATGTAAGTTAATGATTAAAGGTCAAATGGAAAAAACTCAACATAAGAATATTTTAACACAGAAATATAGGCTAGGATGCATAAGAAAATGAGGTTTTAGTCAACTTGAGTCAGTGATTTAAAGATAAATGTGAATAGAAGGAAGAATTAGCGAGGAAGGTGGACAAGTCTGCTAAAATCATCACGCCGTCAAGCAACTTAAGTGAAGAAAAACCAAGTTACAAGAAATTCTTGAACTTAAAGTTTAAAACAGTGAAAAAAATTCATAGCAACATTATAATCAAACATCCCTTATAACACAATCACAACATCTCATATGGATCATCCATTCATGAGAATTTCATATTAAGAAGAAACAAGCTGATGAAAATAAGCTGACTTCTATTAATGAAAATATCTCATGTCTCATACATAACCAGAGAACAACTTTGTTTAGTCAAAATATTACAAAAAGGGAGCTTTGATCAACCATTCAAACCTCTACATATCATTCATCTGATGTATTTGTAATAAAAATAGTATACAATAGTTAAAGGTGTGAGCTGGCCTTCCTATCCTAGGATTCTCCACAAAAAGATACTAGTCTAACATCTGTACCAACAAATCTAACAAACTGCTAAAATCAAGGAGCATGTTGGCAACCACTCTAACAAAGAAATGAATGACATGTATTGCTGCTTGGGTGCATCTTCTCCAATGCCATGTGTCCTCCAAGCCTGTATGTTGATCTCCAACTGCCACCTATTAATCTTTGGTTCCCTTCGAATCATAAAAGTCAAGAGGAAGTAATGAATTCAAAACCTCTGACTGTAATGGCCAATTCGTAGCACCATTCTGTAGCGCATTCAATAGCTGATTCCGTAGTTCCCTCCTATAAATATGATCTACAGATTCTATAGTGCCCATTTGTAAACTTCTCTGCAGATTCCGTAGCACCCTCCTACAAAACTATTCTGTAAATTCCGTAGCACCTTTTCTTTATCTAGCTAGGTGATTCCATAGCACCTTTAGTAGCACAAATAAAGAACAGTTTGTATAGACTATTATGTAGCGCCTAGCGCTACGAAATATCTGTGTCTTTATTGTGTTATGAAATGAATCCTAAAAAAAAATAAAACTTCAATAGATGGACTTTGAGCATGTAGATGCCTCCATAGGTGAAAATATCATATTTCCTTGAAGACTTCAAGCTTACGAAAAACAATCATCACCAAAAATGGATTTGTCATGCTTCTCCATTTAAATTCTCAATCTGGCACTCCTCCTGGTTGCAAAAGAACTTCCCTCTGTCACAACAACATCTCTTTCTTTTGTAGGGGCACTCCTCTGTACTATAGGGGAATTTCTTTTTATTTCAGCTTGTGCTAGGACATTTAAGTTCCTTTGGGCTAGATCATCTTTGAAGGGCTGCAATTATTCTTTGAGATTTTTGTTTTGGGACTGAATGCTCCTGTTTTGTCTCTACAAAGTCTTGATTTGCCTATGGAGGGGAAAGAATATTCTTGCTATTAACCTGGCTAGCTTAAGTGTTTCATGTATACTTGTCCATGATCTCCTTCATCTTCCTTCTCCCAGTCAAACTTTCTGCCTTCAAACGAGAAACTTCTTTTCTAGCATCCCTGAGTTGTCTAATGAGTCTCTTGAAAGTAGAATTATCAGGGGGAGTGTTGATGTTGATAACTTCAACACGATTCTCAGTGGCTTCACCATTTCCTTTGTCTTTCATTTGGACAGAGGCTTTAGTCATGACCTCAATAGGCTTCCCAACTGTGTCACTTTTTCTTTTAACTTTCTTTGGGACTGTAACCTTGGGTATGAATTCTGTTTCAACAGATTTCTTGTGGGATGATGATCTAGTAATAGGCCTCCTGCCTCTGGTCTTAGCTGCTACATCAGGTCAAGGAAAATGAAATTTTCTCCCCTTCTTGGCTGTGGTTTTGGTTGATGAAGGAACTTCTTCCAATTTAGGTGCAGGATGAGGTGAAAACTCTCTTTGTGGGGAGTGATGGACCTCCCTCTCATCTTCTTCAAATTCCTTAGTAGTTTCTTTGTCTTGGGCAATAGTTTTCCCCTTTCTCTTATTAATTAGTAGTTTCTTCTTGGGCAACACTACAAGTTGGCACATGGATCTACATCCTGGATTGAGGGGTAGAAGCTATATCTAGCTGTAGATTAGCAGAGACAATGAACTGTTCCCAATAATTTTTTCTCTTCTTCTATTCATCCATAACCAACATCCTAATCAACACAGAGTGAAAAACACTAGTGTCCACAACCTTAGACTTATATGGAACCCTATCAACCATCTTTCCCATACTTATTGTTGGCCCTTGAAAAAGTTTTGAGGATCCTTGGTCATGTTTGAACTACTTTTGGGACTTCGACAGACTGTCGAAGATAGAGCGCAAGTCGAAGCAGAGATCGTGGGATCTCGACCCCTTTTTAGGGATTTTTGGGTTTGAGGATTATGTAATGGAAATGGGGATGTCGGCCCATGGGTTTACCCATGTTTAGGCCCATTTTGTAATATATAAAAAGAAATCTAGGTGATGTAGGAAGTAGTTCGATCTATATGATCGAAGGAGGGACAAGTATGTGATGCTAAGTGCTAAGTGTTAATTGCTAAGTGCAAGTGGTAATTGTAATTGCTTTGTGCATACTATGCGAGAGTTGCAGAGGTAAGTGCAAGCGATTGTAAGAGACTATGGAAGGATTTGTGTTGTACTTCAGGGAAGGAGGATCTAACGAGGTACGCATATCTCCTATCCTCTATGGAGTAAGATATCATGTCTCTGTGCATGTAGAATATTGACAGAAAAAAATAAAGAAGAAGAGTTGGTGGATGTATCCACAGGGTGGGGGTGAACCACGTATATCCTGCGTTGTGGTTTCTATGTGCTTTTTGATTGTTCTCTTGTCTATGTGATTGAATGATTAGTGCACTGATGTATCCTTAGAAGGATATAATATGGTATCTTAGTGCTGAATAATGTGAATAAATGCTAGATTTGATCTAGGTTGGTATGCTTAGTACTTGAATCTATTGTATCTATATAAATACTATGCTGATCTATTGTTAGTGTTTAGCTATGCTGTAAACTAAGGCTGAATATTAACGAACTGTAACTGCTAAGTGCTATGTTAAAGTTTTACAATCACAGATCTATGTCCCATCTAAGGTTGCAGACACTGGACTCCTACAACCGCCCATGCCTCTAACTCAGGTGAGACTTCATCTGCTTCGTAGGTGTTGCTGAAAGGGCCGATAATCAGGGTTTTGTTGGTGCGTTGTTGTAGCATTGAACCCTGGGTCTACCCCTGTGCCGACAAATGGTTCCATTGCTGGGACCTGAAACCGTGATTGCTAGGAACTGAAGAAAAGAAAGAAATATTTGTGCGTAGATTTGTTGCCTTAGTGCATAGTATTCTACTTGACCTGTAAAGCTCTGTGCTAAGAAGAGAAGTCAGATCCGAAGAAAAGAGGCAAGATCTCGAAGCTTTGTGCTTTGATAAAGGTAATAATAGTGAACAATTTTATATCTGGAAGCTTTAAAGGTAAGAATAATGAAAAGTTTTAGATATGGAAACTTTAAAAGTAAGAATAATGAAAAGTTTTTGATCTGGAAGCTTTGTGCTCTGCTGAAAGTAAGATTAGTGGAAATTTTTGTTTCAAGAGTATGGATCTAGGTATGTTTTATAAATGTTATCCTAGTCCGAAAACTAGGGCACAACTAGAAGAGAGAAGGTTTGATATGAGTAGATATGATAGAAATAATGAAAGATATGTTATTCCTATGCATAGAAAGAATGTTTGGACTAACAAATGAATGCAAGATCCTAGAAATAATTTTTTGCAGGTTAGCTACTATGATCCTAGTGTGCAGTACAGGAAAGGCTGGGGATCATTTAAGAAAAAAAGAAGATTAACCCTTTGTTACAGTTGCAGAAGACCGAGACATCTTTCTAAGGAATGCCCTGGAAGAAGACCTAGTTGTCTTTGTTGTAATGCTATGGACCATGAAGTTCTAGATTTACCTAGAATGATTTCTAAGTTTGACATAATGAGTATGAGACAAGAAAACCTTGAGGAAGGTCACAAAAATGAGACCATGGAAGAACCCCAGACAAAATCAAATACTGTACTGTTGCAAATGAAAGAAACCCTAAATAATCACAGAGATATCAACTTATCAGAGATCTTCAAAGAAAAAGAATGCATAGAAGCAAGAATAGGAGACTTTGACATATACTGTGTTATGGATGAGGAAACACAGGTAAATATCATGACAGAAAGAACTTGGGAAGCTGTAGGAAATCCCGATACGACTCCTTCATTGGGAGGAATAGGATTATTCAGAGGAAAGATGATAACCCTATGTGGAAGACGCACCCAAGTATCTATGAGTTCTCATGGATCTTCGACAGAGGAAAATTTTGAGGTTGTTAGATTCATTGAGAACAATTCTCCATTTACCATGTTATTAGAAAAAACCTGGATCGAGAAAAGATCAGACTAGAAGAAAAGAAGAGGAGGCCCTAGAAAAAAAAAGCAGGAATTAAAGGATTTCATGATTAGGAGGATAACACACTTGATTGCACAACATGAGAACATATCGAAGCTACTGAGAACTAGAAACTTGGATCACAAATTTGAAAGAACACAATATGATTCACAAATGAGTAGAGCACCTACCCTAGATAGAGAAGCAATATTACTCTCTAATCCTATGAAAGAATCTCAACAGCACGAAGCTGCTATGACAAAAGAAGACAAGAATCATAATATTGAGACAAAGATCACCGAGAAGAAGGCTAGAAAACTTAGTAAGAAGAGAGAAAAAGTTGAAAAGTTACAGAAGGGCCCAGAGGGAACTTCATGGAAGGAAGAATTTCAAAATTGAAACTTCATCGGGATATCAGAACAACACCCCATGGCACTTCTCCATGGATGAGTGATATGACCGTTGGAAACATTATAACCATTGGACCGACGTTCTAGAATGGTTAGAACAACAGTTATGACCATAAATCTCCCCATCGGACCGTTGGGACCGTGCTGCAATGGACATAACTGCATTGATGGAAAGCTTCTTATCCGTTGGAGAGATCCGTTACATCGTGTCTACTTAGTCCGTCGACTATTGCACTAAGAATACTTTTGAGAATTGTATCAGAGCTAACAAGAGAACCGATTTCTACCGCGTTGTGCTTAGTAAGATCGACACCAATTCTATTGCTTTGAGCACTCATCCATCCGGCCGAGTTTTCCGATTGAGAGCGTGCATTTCAGACGATCTCAACACTATAGATAAGTCAGTTGAGGAAGTTTTAATTGATATGATGGCCGAGAGAGTGATGTCCATAGGAATTCAAGATTCATCGACGTGAGGAGTGCACGCCTCTTCGTCGACTACTCATGGATCTAGACCATCCCGAAGTTAATCTCGACCATATTACCCGACTACATCCCACCACTGGTCGACACAGTGAGTCGTGACAATGTCCCGAGGGACTTTGATTACACCATGGTTATTGCATACCTCCCGAAGGGGATACCTGTAGTCCAAACGCAACAAGATAAGATCTCGACGTTGAAGTTCAGCGACTTCAACCTAGGTGACCGTAAGAATTACAACATGATTTCTCCTTACAAGTATCTGACCAGGATGAAGGGGAAGAACTCGAAAACAATCCCCCAGCCATGGACTATGAGCCTTGTGCATTCCACCCTCTTGAATGTGATGAAGATCCCACACTTTGGAAGGCACCAGGGGGTTAACGCTTGTGTTAAGCTCCTACTATAATTCTACCATGGTGGTTATATATGGCTAGATAGACACATCACAATCGATCCGACCCTGATCCATAGGATCACCGGATTGAGCATGCAAGGACCTGAACCGCAAGACTTCTACCCAGGGAAGCCTTTCGACCATGCCCTGGCACAGAGAATTAAGGACACTTATGGTGATGTAGAAAAGGGAACGCGAGGCTAAAAGGTAGCTTCCATCCAGAATGGTGCAGTGCACCTGGCTTACTAGCTGATCATAGGGAAGCTAGTGAGGAAGAACCGACCTACACAAGTCATAGGATTTGTTTTTGACCTAGCTGGGAAATGTGTAGAAGGAATCTATATGAACTGGATGAAGTACTTGGTCAACCGGCTAGAATTAGACTACTGCGAAGCTCAAAATTAGGGCTATGAGTGTCACTTTAGCTGGCTCCTGATCCTCATCTCATTTACTGCTTGGGAAATGCTGGAAGGTGTGACCTTCCCGAACATTGAGTTGTTCGAGCCACTCGCTGCGAAGTTCACCACAATTTGGTACTTGAGAAATATGGGAAAACAATGGTAGTCGAACATGGTCTTTCATACCTGTTATCTCCAACTGAAGAGGGCAATCGAAGCTGTCCCTTACATGACATCGAACACCCTACATCAGTTCCGAACCCTCATGAAGTTCCGTGTAGATTGACACTTCATTTATATCACCACACGTTCAGAGGAGCAGAAAGAAGAGATTCAATTGTAATACAAGCTCACAAAGGAGTACCTTGAAGACATCACCAAGGACTGGTATGAAGAACTCCTCATCCCCATAGAGCCAACATAAATGTCAGAACCTGAACTAATCGACAACCCTTTGACCACTCATGAAGCAAAGGATATTCCTGGACCCAGCAGAAGGAAGAAGACCGAAGAGGTCCAAAACTTGAGCAACACATCGGAAGGAACTTTTTCTGTATCACCTGGATGAGGGGGTGATGATGAACTAGAAGGGACAAATGGAAAAGAGGACCAGCTGAAGAAAGTCAAAGTAACACCACCTGGGGACCCTGCTGATGAGGCTGATCCCTTGAATAAAAAAAAGGTTTCTCCAAAGAAACCCACTTCTCGAAAGAAATGTAGAGCCACCTTGACTAAGATGTATACTGTGCTCACTGTAGATGAGTTCGAGTTTATCATCCCCCCTGTAGTAGATGCTTCGCAGGACATCTTGCAGAAACATGAAGCCAACCAGGAGGAGATGTATGATAGAATTGAGGTTGAACTCAAAGGGGTACAATAGGCCCTTCAATCCAGTCGCGCAGTATCCACTGCGCCCCCACCATCAGAAGCACCTGAGTTGGGAGATGAGCCTGCCCAAATCCACAGACTAGATGATGTGATGAAATTTCACCTTCATTACGCACATGAAGAAATCAAATAGGCCACAAAGGCCCTAAAACAAGTACAAAAAGTAGTCATAGAGAAACGCTGAGTTGCGCAGCAAGAGAAGGCTTCCCTTGAAACTAGGTTTGAAGAAGAGAAAGTGCAGATCCAACAAGAGAAAGGGAAGTTGCTCGCAGAGTAGGTGGGATTAAAAGAAGCAGTTAGCAGAGCACTTCGCTCTATGACAGGCTTAGAAGACTGAGTGGAACATCAAGTAGAGCAACTTGCGAAAGCTATCCAACAACTTCAATAGAGAATCACGGACCTCGAGATACGAACAGTGCCAAGTACCCCGTAGGATGTGCGAGATCAAAGAGAATCCACTGCCCAAAGCGTAGTCGAGAGGATCAGAGAATTCACTTTGGAATGCAAACAACTAAATGCTCACAGTGCACATAATTATGAGTGACTCACTGAAGATACTGAGCTGAAGGTACTGGAGTCATAACTCTAGTAGGAAAATCAACAAGCAACAACAATACAAGCGCAGTTGAAGCTCTTGTCAGCAGTTGAAAGGATGAAGCGATCCCAAGAACAACGCACTGCTCAACAATAGGTCCACACCATTCAGAGAAAAGTCATGGAAGTGACTCAAAGGCTCCAACCAGTCTAGGACGAAGCTTTCCAACTGTTTGAGGAGATTGAAGGTCGAGGTGCAGAGTTGGAACAAGTAGTCACTGCAGTTGAACAACATTTAGAGGGATCTGTCAATGAAGCAGTCATCCAAGAGTTCACCGAGCAGGAGGCCCTAGCACAACAATAGGTCAAAGCAGCTCAAGCCAAGCTTGAGGATTCTGAAGCACAACTACCCAGATCAGAGTGACTCAGGATGAGTCACAGGTTAGTGTTGGGGGCCTGTTGGCCCTTGACCAAGTTTTGAGGATCCTTGGTCATGTTTGACCTACTTTTGGGACTTCGACAGGCTGTTGAAGATGGAGTGCAAGTCGAAGTAGAGATTATGGGATCTCGATCCCTTTTTAGGGATTTTTTGGTTTTGGGCTTAGGTAACGGGAATGGGGATGTCGACCCATGGGTTTACCCATGTTTAGGCCCATTTTGTAATGTATAAATAGAAATCTAGGCGATGTAGGAAGTAGTTCGATCTTTGTGATCGAAGGAGGGACAAGTATGTGATGCTAAGTGCTAAGTGTTAATTGCTAAGTGCAAGTGGTAATTGTAATTTCTTTGTGCATACTGTGTGAGACTTGTAGAGCTAAGTGCAAGTGATTGTAAGAGACTGTGGAAGGATTTGTGTTGTACTTAAGGGAAGGAGGATATAGCGAGGTGGGCCTATATCCTTTCTTCTACGGATTAAGATATCATGGCTCTATTCATGTAGAAGATTGACAGAAATAAATAAAGAAGAAGAGTTGGTGGACGTATCCCCAGGGTGGGAGTGAACCACGTATATCCTGCATGGTGGTTGCTATGTGCTTTATGATTGTTCTCTTGTTTATGTGATTTAATGATTAGTGCACTGATGTATGCTTAGAAGGATATAATATGGTAGATTAGTGCTGAATAATGTGAATAAATGCTAGATCTGATCTAGGTTGGTATGCTTAGTACTTGAATCTATTGGATCTGTATAAACATTATGCTGATCTATTGTTAGGGTTTAGCTGAGTTGTAAACTAAGGTTGAATATTAATGAACTGTAATTTCTAAGTTCTATGTTAAGGTGTTACAATCACAGATTTGTGTCCCAGCTAAGGTTGCAGACACTGGAGTCTTGCAACCACCCCTGCCTCTACCTCGAGTGAGACTTCATCTACTTCGTAGGTGTTTCCGAAAGGGACGGTAGTTAGGGTTTTTTTGGTGAGTTGTTGTAGCGTTGAACCCTGGGTCTACCTCTGTGCCAACACTTATAAATAGATAATAAGGGATATTCATTAAATTATTGCCTGTGAAATGAAACAAGAGACTAATGTGATACTGATATATCATGTTAAACCCACCCTTACGTGTAAAATATGTTTCGATAATCTTCAACATTTTATCAAAACCCTCAACCAGGTGGCTCCTAGGTACTCCCTTAAACAAATTGTCTTTTTAATAGTCCGAATTGAGGAAATCTTTGGAAAAGGATGCATTGAGAATCATGGATTTGAACCACCTCTCACCAGTGTTGGGTATTTTAGTGGCTGCTGCAATAGTGGCTTTAGATACCTCCAACTCAAGGGTTCCTACCTTGGTCTTAGCACCATCAATGTTTAAGTCAAACTGCCTTACTACTTCAGGGTGTCCCCTCTGCATCTTTTGGAAAAAAGAGAGGAAACCAACTCTTTGGAAAACCTCCCTGATCATAGGCCCAACATCAAACAGGTGCATGTCAGAAGGCTCGGTCCTAACCACACTCCCACCCTTGTGATATTTATTCCTTTGAGGTGTATCCATGGATAAAAGAAGGAGGTTAAAAGTGAAATGCTATGAGAGGTGAGAAAACCCAACTTAGGAAAAGGTATTTTAAGCTTTAAAGGTGATTCTTAATGGTTTTTTAGGGCTTTCCTCCAATTCACTTCTGAGTTAACAAGAGACTGGTCTGATGGCATAAAATGGGGAAAAATGTACTCTGAGACGTGATATGTAGGGAGACTGCAATTTTCAAGTTTTAAATTATCATCAAGCCATCATACAAGGTCATCAAATATTTAAAAATGCAAGGGATCCTAACTACTCACTGTAGGTAGACATGTGAGATGAAATTATGAGATGGCACAGTGAAAAAAGAGAGATAATGCTGAAACTGTGAGTGTAGAAGATAACAATGGTTTGACAGGTAATTAACAACACTGAAACAAAGAATCTGTAGCATAGTGTGGACAATGTGAGCCAAGATGATAAATGGGTGTTGAAAATCTGAGAAAAATTGTCTCAGTTCCAGTGGAGGGAAAACTTATCATGAAAATGGCTATGGAGTGTGTGGCATAAAAGGTAAAGAGGCTGGTAGGTGGGAGAAGCTATAGCTGCAGTGCCAGGCACTGCCAAAAGATAGGACAAAAACACCTTAATGATCTTCAAAGTAGCTGGAAGGCTCATGAAGTACCTGACCGTTGTAGCCGTTGGAGTTGTTACATCCACCTCAGCCTCCAATTCACCTCGAACAATTAATTTCGTAGCACAATCCACAACTCTGTCTGGACTAGTGGTTTCAGTAGTGTTGAGCTTAGGAACAAGATTTCAAATTTGGTAAACAGTTAGAAACTCATAAATGACCAAATGATAATATTCCTTTTGAAGACAAGGGTGCTGAAAAAAATAAAAGACATGACATCATCTTGATGATGGAGAATGATGGTAAAGGGGAATTTTGTACAAAGATGTGCTACAAAAATGCCTAGTGAGTTGGAAATGCCCTTTTCAAAGTTTAATTTGACTCCTTAACGAGCTAATGGACAGAGTGGAGAGGATAAAGTGTATGAGTGGATGGAGTGACTTGTCAGGTTGTAGAGTCATGGGGTCAATAGTGCGATATGTCAAGTCAACTGATGAGTCAAGGATATAAACCAAAAAATGAAACTAGGGTATAAACCATAGGTGTGGGTCAAAATGTGAACCAAATCCAAACCCTTTATTTGTTTAGACTAACCTAAGAAAATCATAAAGAGAAAATTAAAACAAACTTAAAATTCTAAAGGGTAAAAATAAAAACTTAAGGAGAAAATTGATGCATGACAACTTCATGCGATAACATTGGCTCCACAGAGGATGGGATGCTCCCTGTCAGCTTCCAACAACAAGCAACTTCAATGTCTTATCCTAGGGATATGGGGTCATTTATTCAAATAGAAAAGAAGAAGAAGAAGTGATACTTACAATGAATGGAAATCCAGTCATGGCTTAAGAATAATACTTCTTTAGAAAGTTCCCATTGACACAGCCACCCAAAACTTCAGAATCCTCCAAGTTCTGCAATTTATAAGTGTTATTTGAAAATACCTCATAAATCTTGAAAGGACCAATCCATAAGGCTTTGAACTTACCATGTTTTCCTTTGTCTTGCTAGGGTGCATCCCACTTGAGCACTAGATTTACCAATTGGAAATCTTCTTTTCTTACCTTCTTGTCAAAGGCTTGCTTGATCTTCTACTGATGGTCCTGTTCTTTGTCAAGTACCTGCTCCCTAGTCTACTCCACTTCTACTAGTTGTTTTATCCTCCTGACCATATCATAAGGTTCTCCTTGGTAGTCCTGGAGGAATTTCGCCACAACCAAGGCAAGTTGAGTAGGAAAGATAACTTCAACCCCATATCAAAGATGAAAAGTGGAAACACCAAGTGACCTCTTTGTTGTAACTCTATCAACCCATAAGGAAAATTTTAGCTTTGAATCCCATGCTTTCTTGTTGTATTCTAACATTTTCTTGATGATATTGATGAGGCTCTTGTTAGAAGATTCTACCAAACCATTCACTTGGGGGTAATAAGGAGTAGAATGGACTAATGTAATCCCATAGTGTTCACAAAACTTGATTAATGGTTCAAATTTAAAAGAGGCAACATTGTCAGTAACAATCTTGTTTGGACAACCAAATCTTGACATGGTATCCTCAAGAAATCTAATGATTACCTTATGGGAGGCACTCCTTGTGGGAATGGATTCTATTCACTTGGTGAAGTAATCAGTGGAATTCAAAATCCACCTATGTTGATCACTTGAAGCTGGATGGATTTCCCCAATGAAGTCAAGACCCCACTGTTGAAATGGTTTACAAACCACAACAGGTTTCAAAGGCAAGGATTTGAGTTGCTACTTTCCATAAAAAATTTGGCATTTAATACAAGCTTTAATCTTTGCACAAACATCAGTAAAGAGGCTTGGCCATAAATACCCAACTCTGAGGATCTTATAGGCTGTGGTTCTCCAAAAATGATGGCCCCCACATAACCTGTCATGAAAATCAGTTATGGCCTTTTAGGTCTCTTGTGGATCTAGACATATCAAAAGAACTCCTAGAGGATTTTTTCAGTACAAGACATGATCAATGAGACAATATCTGATTGCTTTAAGCTTCAAATCTCTCACCTTGTTCTTATCCAAACCATTAGAAGGCTGCAACTTCTGCAAAAAATATATGATGTCTTTATACCAAGTGCAATCTACCAAGTTGGGGATGATATGAGAGTTTTTGTCACTGTTTTGAGCAACATCATCTTGCTGATTTTCTGAATTTATGTTCATGAAATTAACCCCAAATTCCTTGCAATTTGATTCAACCAACAACCTAGCTAAACCTTGGCCTTTCAATAGTTTAGTGGGCTTCATTTCAAGGTCATATTCCAAAATTTTCGCAATCCATTTGCTCCTCTTTCCATCTATGTCACTGAGGCTGAGGTAACATAGGAAATAATATTTGAATGCATAATGTATACTCCGAACTCCTTGAGGGATTTGACCAAAGCATAACCCTGCTTTTCCATGATATCATATCTTACTTCTGCATCCATCAATGCTCCGCTGAAAAAGGAAATAGGCTTCTCTAACCCCTCTGTATTTTTCTGAAGCAAGACAACAACCAATGTGTCAAATGAGGCAAAGGAAAATATCAAAATTCCTTAGAATAGTCAGGGTTGATGAGAACAGGTGCTTCAATCAAATCCTTTTTGATATGTTCAAAAGAATACCTAGCTTCAATTGCCCATTTTACCTCATTTCCTTTTCTAAGAATGGATGTAATGTGTTTAACCAATTCAAAAAAGTTATAGATGAACCTTCTCAGAAAAAAATGATTTTTCCCAACAAAGACTGAATTTATTTCTTGGACCTAGGGAGAGATAAAGTCTAGATGGCATCTACTCTCCCCTTCCACTGATACAATGTGTCCCAATAATTAACCTTCCTTCATAGCAAACAAAGACTTCTTGGGATTGAGAGAGAGACCAAACTTTCTACACTTCAGGAAGACCCTTTTCAAATGATGATAATTCTCTTTATCATATTTTGAGAACACTGTAATGTCATCTAGATAGATGACTACAAATTTTTCCTTCTCCCTATTAAAGGCAATGTCCATGGATCGCTGAAAGGTTTCTCCTAGATTCATCAATCCAAAGGGCATTTTAACATACATGAATGTGACCCAAGGAGTAGTGAAGGTTGTCTTCTCTCTATCTTCAGGAAATACAAAGATCTGATTGTAACCAATGAAGCAATCAATCATAAACATCCTAGATGAACCAATCGCTCTTTGCAAAATGCGCTCCATCTTTGGCAAGGGGTAATTATCTTTCTTGGAGCTTCTAATCAAATCCCCGAAATCAACACATATTCTGATTTCTTGATTCTTCTTCCTCACAGGGACCAAGTTAGCCACCCATTCAGAGTACCTCACAGGAATGATGGTCTTGGAATCCAACAACTTCTTCACTTATTTTTCCATAATAGGTAGCAACACATGAATTATCTATCTGATTTTTTTCCTAAAAGGTTTGGTCTCTTCTTTCAAAGGGATCTTATGTTCAATGATGTTTGTTTCATATGTTTTCAAATATTCATATTTCTAGGAAAACACATCAACAAAATCCTTTAAAAGATTAACATATTCAACCCTTTTTTCCTTTGACAAACTGCTAGACAACTTGACATACTTGGGATCCTCCTCTATACCTAAATTTCATTTAGTCATGTCTGCATTTTCAATTGAACCTTTAACCTTCACAACAATATAATTTTTGTCAAACAATCTCTCCAAAGGGACTAGTCCTTTTGGAATATGGTTACTATGCAACTGAACAATATGATGGTCAAAATTTTTATTTAGAAAGATATTAGCATGAGGTTTTTTTTCATAATCACGATCTTGATCAATATGTAAGGCATAAAAATCATCCACAGTTTCAAGAAATATTTTTATCACAAGATCATCCTCAAAGACCTTCCAATGTTTGACATTGTCAGGTATATAGGGTCTATACTTTACTTCCAAATCATAGTTGAGCTTAGGGGGTAAAGAAACTCTGAAATTACTTGTAGAAACAACCAAGGAATCTGCCATCATGTTCTCCTCTCTTGGAACAAATGAGATATTAAAAGCTAAGAAGAAACTATAAACAAGATCCCAAACTTCATTTCTGTAAGTCCTTAACCTAGTGTGTTTAGCTTGATACATATTTTTGACTTGATGAACAATTAATTCAACATCTTGATTCTCCAAACACTGCTAACTCTTTAATCTTCATGTATTTAGCAGCCCTCAAACCCAAAATAAGAGCCTCATATTCTGCCACATTGTTTATAGTTTCAAATTCAATATTGTAAGACAAAGATATGGTCTCTTGGGTAGGGGAAATAAAGACCACCCCATCACCAACACCTTCCTTAGAGGAAGCTCCATAAAAAAAAATCTTCCAAATATAGGTATTAGGAGGAGGATCTCCGCAAGAGGTAATGGGATGTTTTCTGATTTTAGTAGGTGATTGAGGAGTATTAGTGAGCTGAAAAATACTGGATCCTAAATCAACGTCAACTACAAAAACAGGGTGCTTGGTAGGATTAGCTTCATCACTGATGATGTAAGCTAATTGTTCTTCCCTATATAGTATTCTATGTTCTCCCCCCAAAACGGGAATGGTGGCATATGAAAGGTCCATTTACAAAGTTCCCCCTAGTCTTTTGATCCAAGATCTTGGCAAGAACATACCAAACTTAGGGGGGACATCAACCACCACAATATCCATGACCACACTTTTCATGGGAAATTGGAATAGGGTAATAACCAGGTCTTTAATAACCCCAAGATACTTCAGTTTCCTGGAATCAAATGAATATAGGTCATGGTAGGTTTTTGTAATTTCCATCCCAAGATCATACATGTCAATCTTAGGCATGAGGTTATGGGATGCCCTTGAGTCCATCAAGTAGTTGTGCAACACTTTATCATGAATATTTAATGATGTATAGAAAGGAGGGGAATATTCATCCCTATCCTCTACCAAAGGTCCCAGTATGACAACTGGTTTTTCATCTTGAAGGTTGACTGAATCCGTGGAATTATATGAAGGCTCGAGATGCAACATTCTGGAAATATATATTTTGAATTCCTCATTCTTTCTCAGCTCCAAAAAAGGTATAAGGATTTTGAGTTTTTGAATCTCACTTTCAAAGCTAAAGGAGGATGGAGATTTCAAAATCTCTTTAATTTCCGAGGTAGGACTCTTAACCAATGCTTGAGGGATTTATGCATATTTTCCTTTGCTGCTTGATGCCACAGTCTTAGAAAATTTTTCTATTTTAGTGGGATGATTAGAAGTGTCAGTCTTTCCCTCTTTATTTTTTGATCTTAGATTGTACTTATTTGGATTGTCATTGGTTTTCCCCCCCTTACTCAATTCATTCAATTCACTATCCATGAGAGAATCTTCATATGCAGATTGGGTTAAATGGGGAGATGGAGAGGTGTCACCAAGACAATGGATTTTTGGATCAGGTTTTTCATCCTCTCCTTCATCAACAACAAGGTTATTTTGGAGAGGGGCTTGGACCTTTTGATCATCCCTATCCGTATTTCTTTGATCTCTTTGGAGGACCTGAGGGACATTATTTGGTCTTCTGAAATTTCCTCTATTATAAACATTCTGTGTGTTCCTATAGCTCTATTTTCCTTCAAGTTTTAACTTCTCCATTTCAACAGAAAGTGATTTTACCATTTTTATTAGTTCATCAACTTGAGGGTGGGAAGCAGCGGAATCAGAGGTTGAAGCTTCAGCCCTGCCTTTTCTTTTGTCTCCATCATATTTTTCCCTAAGTTTGTCAACTTCTAATATATTAGATTCTACTTCTAAGGCCACATCTTGCATATGAGCTAAAGAGGTAGATCTTCTTTCTCTCAACAAGAGGAAAAAATCAGGGTCAAAGGCACTGACATATGTAATCTTGGTAGAGGTTTATGTAGGCTTTATTTCAGTGGGAATATTGTTGTACATTTTATTAATTTTTTTTGAGAAGTCTGAAACATATTCCCCTTCTTTCCTCTTAAGTGACCCAAATTCTATAATATAATAAAGGAAATCCTTTTTATCCCCCCAATGCCTAAAAAAGGCATCATCCAAATCTTCAATCCCAACAATAGATCCAGGAGTCAACCCCCTAAACCATTTCCTAGCCTCACCATCAAGGATCTGTACAAATACCCTTATCCATACATCCTCATTCTCAATGTTAAGGTTGTATGCATAACTATAAAAGACTGGAATATGTTCTTCTATAGTTATGTCTTTCTCCCCTGTGAACTTGGGCATGTACTTAAGGTAGTCTCCAGCTGGGAGAGAATTCATAGGCTGAGGTAAAACAAGAGGGGCATATCGAGCAACCACTATGGCATCCCTCCTATTTCTAGGAAGGTTAGCACCTTCCAATGGGTTGTGAACTGTAGGAGAACAAGGGGGAGATGGAGTTTTGACAGGTGCAATTGCAGCTGGGATTTTTGGAGAAAGTGGGAGCTTGGATGGAGAGGTTTCATTTTTTAAAGGAAGAGGTTTAGTCTTGGAGGAAGATGGTATAGGGTCCAAGGGAAAAGAGGTTTCCACCTTTTTAGTCACAACAACTTTTACAGGCGGGGGAGTAGGAAGACCCAATGTAGGAAAATATTTTAGGCTCTCAAGTCTAAACCAACTTACAACATCAGAAGAAGCAAGGGTTTCAAAAATTTCTTCTTTCAATTTGGGGCTAAAAGAAGAATATTCAACAGGAAAATATTCAAAATCTAAATTTATAGAAACTTAAGGAGAGAGTAGAAGAGGAGAATTGGATATAGCTACTGGAGTTTTAAAAGTAGAATCATGTAAATGACCATAAGTACCTGGTACAACAACTAAAAATCATTCTTGAGAAAATTTTCTTTTTTTGATAATATTCTCTAGGTCAACTTCATGTGTTGCCAGAGGTAGATGTGGAGTAGACCTTGTGTGTCTTCCTTTGGGAGGCACAACTGAAACAATGGAGTCACCAGGTTCAAGCTGCAATCTTCAATGTACTAATTTCTAATGCACCTTCAAAATTAGAAATGCTTTGTCATTCAATCCAAGGGAAATGTCTTCAATTCATTCCCCAGAAATGACATCAAGAATGTTAGCACTGAGAGTCACCCTCAGATTGCAAGAGGATAAGACCAATACCCATCAAAAGATTTGTGAATGTAAGATAATTATTAAAGGTCAAATGGACAAA
The DNA here is from genome assembly GCA_010110895.2 of Picea sitchensis. NCBI lineage: Eukaryota > Viridiplantae > Streptophyta > Pinopsida > Pinales > Pinaceae > Picea > Picea sitchensis. The sequence goes on from SNQJ01S0136887.1 coordinate 34,183, forward strand.
ACTCAGCATAAAAATGTTTTAACATAGAAACCCGGGCTAGCATGCATAAGAAAATGAGGTTTAAATTAACTTCTTTCAATGGTTTAAAGATAAAGGTGACTAGAAGGAAGACTTAGTGATGAAGGCGGAAAAGTCTGCTAAAAACATCAAGCTTTCAAGCAACTTAAGTGAAGAAAAACTCAGTTACAAGAACTTATTTAACTTAAAGTTTAAAACACTAAAAAACATTCGTAGCATCATTATAATCAAACATCCATTATAACACAACCACAACATCTCATATGAATCATCCAGTCATGACAATTTCAAAGAAAGAAGAAACAAGTTGATGAAAAGATGTTGACTTCTATTAATGAAAATATCTCAGGTCTCATACATAACCAGAGAACAACTCTATTTAGCCAAAATATTACAAAGAGGGAGCTCTTCTCAACCATTCGAACCTCAACATATCATTCATTTGATGTATTTGTAATCAAAACAATAGACAAAAGCTAGAGGTGTGAGCTGGCCTTCCTATCTTAGGATTCTCCACGAAAATCTACTAGTCTAACATCTGTACCAACAGATCTAACAAACTGCTAAAATCGAGGAGCCTATTGGAAACCACTCTAAAAAAGAAATGAATGACATGTATTGCTTTGTGGGCACATATTATCTAGTTCCATGTTTCCTCCAAGCCTGTATGTTGATCTCAATCTGCCACCTGTTAATCTTTGGCTCCCTCAAAATCATCAAAGTCAAGAGGAATTAATGAATTCAAAATCTCTAACTGTAATGTCCAATTCGTAGCACCATTCAATAGCGAATTCAGTAGCTTATTCTGTAACACTCTCCTATAAAAATTCTTTTCAGATTCCATAGCACATATTTGTAAACTGCTCTAAAGATTCTGTAGCACCCTCCTACAAACCTGCTCTCCAGATTCCGTAGTGCCTTTTATGTATCTGGCTAGGTGATTCCGTAGCTCCTTTGGTGGCGCAACTACAAAACAGTCTGTGTAGATGATTTCGTAGTGCTTGGTGCTAGGAAATATCCGTGTCTTTACTGTGTTATGCAACAAATCCTCTAAAACAAAAAAAAAAGTAGTATATGGACTTTGAGCCTGTAGATTCCTCCATAGGTGAAAATATCATATTTCCTTGAACACTGCAAGCTTACGAAAAGCAATCATCACCAAAAATGGATCTGTCATACTTCTTCATTTACCTTCTAAATCTGGCACTCCTCCTGGTTGTAGGATAACTTCCCTCTATCACAACAACATCTCTCTCTTTTGCAGGGGCACTCCTCTCTACTACAGGGGCATTTATTTCTATTGCAGCTTGTGCTAGGACATTTAAGTTCCCTTTGGCTAGATCATCTTTGAAGGGCTATAATTATTCTTTGAGCTTTCTATTTTGGGACCGAATACTCATGTTTTGTTTGTATGGAGTCTTGATTTTCCTATGGAGGGGAAAGAATCTTCTTGCTGTGAACCTGACTAGCTTAAGGGTTTCATGGTACATGTCCATGAACTCCTTCATCTTCATTCTCCTAGTCAAATTTTCTGCCTTCAAACAAACAACTTCTTTTCTAGCATCCTTGAGTTTTCTACTGAGTCTCTTGAAAGTAGGATTATTAGGGGGAGTGCCTATGTTTATAAATTCAACATGATTCTCAGTGACTTCACCCTTGCCTTTGTCTTTCATTTGAATAGAGGCTTTAGTCATGACCTCAATAGGCTTCCCAGCTGTGTCACTTTTAATTTTAAATTTCTTTGGGACTGGAACCTTGGGTATGACTTCTTTTAATCCACCTCAACTTCCAATTCACCTCAAACAATTAATTCCATAGCGAAATATGCAACTCTGTCTGGACTAGTGGTTTCAATAGCATCGAGCTTAGGAGTAGTATTTAAAATTTGGTAATGAGTTAGAAACTCATAAATGACCAAATCATAATATTCCTTTTGAAGACAAGGGTGATGAAAACAATAAAAGACATGACATCAACTTGATGATGGCGAATGATGGTAAAGGGGAAGTTTGTACAAAGATGCGCTATGAAAATGCCTAGTGAGTTGGCAACGTCCTTTTCAAAGTTTGATTTGACTCCTTAAGGGGCTAAGGGACATAGTGGAGAGGATAACATGTATGAGTGGATGGAGTGACTTGTTAGGTTTTAGAGTCATGCAGTCAATAGTGTTATCTGTCAATTCAAGTGATGAGTCAAGGATATAAAACACAAAATGAACCTAGGGTATAAACCATAGTTGTGGGTCAGAATGTGAACCAAATCCCAAGCCTTTATTTGTTTAGATTAACCTAAGAAAATCATAAAGAGAAAATTAAAAAAAACTTGAAAGACTAAAGGGTAAAAATAAAAACTTAAGGAGAAAATTGACCCATGACAACTTTATGTGATAACAGAGAGTGCCACCACAAATTGTCTCTTKCTCATACAATTGATTTCTCCTTCAAATAGGTTAAACACATAACCACTTGTAGACCTTCTGTGATCCAAATCTACAACCCAATCTGCRTAAAAAAATCCATGTATGTCCAAAAGTATGTCTACACTAGGTATTCCTTGATAGAAAATTCCATAATTTGTAGTGCAACACAAATACTTGAAAACTCTCTTTACAATTGTATATTGATCCTTCCTTGGTTTSGACATATACCTGCTCAAAACTCCCATTGTATGTGCAATTTTTAGTCTAGTACATACCATTGCAAACATCAAAMTGCTAGCAACACTAGCATAAGGAACACAAGATGTTCCCTCGTCCTATGCCTTGGGACACTGATCTGCAAATAAATTTACACCTACATGAATAGGGACCTTGATTGGTTTACATTCTTGCATATTAAACCTCTACAATATTGTCTCAAATATGGTAGATGTTTAATATGCGAATATGGTAACAAATATAGGATAGAAATTGAGCCTGTCACTTTAGAAAATGGAGTATTCTTTATATCAAAGGCACCAATATGTCCACATTGGAATGAACTTGAAGTGATATGTTCTAAATTTTGATTGAAATGGAAAAAGGTAAAAATTGACAATGAGCCTCCTAGTGCTCATCAAGAAAGGCTTCTTACAAACAACAAAACGTATTGTGAAAATGTCTGCATCCATCTTAGTCTGATATTTTGATCTAGAGACAACCTGAGCCTCTAAAATCTTGTGGATCTACGTACATGGTACCAATAGGAGTTCTATTTATCAAAATTTCATCCATATATTTACTTCAAAATATGTTTTACGAATGGTCGAGATCATATCTTCTTAGAAAATAAAAGAATCAGATTTACTCTTGGGTTCTAACATATATTCAATGGGGTTAAGGGTTATTCTAAGGATTATTGGCCCAAAATATTCCTCGACATTTTTTTGCAAGGGATTTGTCTCAAATCCCTTAGGATTTTAACCCACTTCCTCAACACATAGGTGGAACCTTACTACACCTCCCATAATGAATATTTTCATATCCTGCAAGCTTTCCATTCAAAGGATAGTGATCTTGCAGGGTTATAGGTCTTCACTGACCTACGATACACAATCATTACAAACAATCAATTAACCCTTTTTAAAGAGATCACATTAAAGGATTAAAAATTAGATTTATGATTCATTCAAGATATTAAGGATACCTTTGAAAACATGATGAGATTCATATTCATTAGTAAACATTTAAAGGGTATATAGAGAAATACTTATCTGTTTAGTCCAATTTTCAACTAGAAATTTGAATGAGGGTGAATTCCTCTCCACCCAACCGTATGCTATGATAACCATTTTCCTTTCTACAACAAGCCACCCGTGTGCCAGGCCATGATACCACCGAGGGAGTCTCACAAGTTGGATAACATGTCAAGGAATTGGTGAGGAAGGTTTCTCTCCTTCACTATAATGGAAACAAATGAAACCCCCTCTTCTCACTGAGCTCAAGGCCTCCATGATCTTAATAGGCGTCTTCATGGATGTATTTACTTTGCACAAGGGAGTCCCTTCTTTGCTACATAGTCTCTTGGCACCCTCCCTTTACTACTGTTGGTTTGTTTCCAACAAGCACTGACCTGCCACCCTCTTAGCTCCAGTCTGGATATGGGTATTCTTTTTTCCAGGGTTGACCATTCATGTCTTGGGTAAGATTCCTATTTTACTCATGAAAACTTCCTAGTTTTCTCTACAACTCAAGTCTGTGTGCATGAGTTATGTCTGCCCAGTCACATTACCATTTGTTTTTTAGTTTTTCTATTGCCTATGTGTGTGTCCATTTGTGTATGCTCCCTCTTCCTCCTTCAAACTAGGAACATTATCCCTTGCCTTAGGTTTCTCCAAGCTCACTTCTTTCAGAAGAAAACCCCCAGGGTCAAGCTCCTGAATCGACGTGGTAATTCTAGGTACTTCTGACTGAAAACTGCAACAAATCCTTCACTCTTTCGAGTACAAGTTCTAAAACAATCATAAATGCTCCAAATACCCGACCATATTCCATTAATGGGTTTCTTGTAGTCAAGGTGGACATGATACTTCATACATGTTAGTCATTCAATTCATGTAGGTGTAGATTGGGTTTTTGGGAAAGATTCTTGTTTTCTTCATATAAACTTTCCAGGTTCCCCCTCACTAGCTCTCACTTGTGGCATCATGGCTAGTACTGCAAGGATTCCATCTCAGTCAACTAATTGTTGTTTTCATTAACATAAAACACAATTATAGTCTTTATCAATTACAATAAATCGAGTCTCAATAATAATTACAGACTTGGGGAGAAACAGGGTGTTACATTCACCTCTCCATTAAGGAAACACTATCCTTAATGTTTTTAACACCATATATACAAATTTATACATAAAAAAAAAGTGGGTATGCCATTCTCATGGCATCCTGCAGTTCCCACACGGCCTCATCTGCTCCAAAGTGCTTCCATTGCACATTGACTTGCACAACGACTAAGTTCCGGAGAAATGTCTCTTTCCTGTCCAAGATGCGTTGAGGCTCGGGATGGAATTCTCCCTTTGGTTCTACTTGTATCAAAATCCAATCAATAATGTGGTTAGAATCATGAATACACATCTTTAATAAGGATACATGTAACACACCGTGAGATTTAACAATAGGTGGTATAGCAATTATGTATTCCATTGGTCCCACTCTCTTCAAGAATTAAAATGGTCCACTATAAAAGGGTGCTAACTTGGCACAAGTTCCCATTCTTAGGGAGATATTCTTTGGTTTCACTTTGATATACATATGATATCCCACCTTGAATTCCTGGTGAGTTATTTTTCTATCTACATAGATTTTATGTCTTTCTTGGGATGCTTTTAAATTTTGTTGTATTATGATCACTTCTTGTTCCATTTCCCTTATTAGGTCTGGTCCAAGTATGATCCTATCCACTAGATTTTACCAAATAATTGGAACTAGGCATTTTATATCATACTCAGGCTTGAATGGACTCATCTTCAATGATTGTTGATAACCATTGTTGTAGGAAAACTCTACCAATGGTAGATACTCCTCCCATTGTTTAGGCTGGTGCATAGCATGCATCCTTAACATTTGTTCCAGTTCTATGTTTACCCTTTCAGTATGTCCATCTGTTTAAGGATGGTAGGCTGTGTTGAATTCTAGTTGAGATCCAAAACCCACACACAAGCCTTTCTATAATTTTGATGTGAATTTCGCATCTCTATCCGAAATAATGGTCTTGGGAATACCTTGCAACTTGGAAAATTTCTTTCATAAAAACATCAACAACATCTATAGCTTTAAAAGTGGACTTAACTGGAATAAAATGAGCTGCATTGCTTAGCATATCCACTACTACCATGATTGCATCATATTKCTTATTTGTTCTTTGMAATCATGTGATGAAGTCCATAGAAACAGTCTCCCACTTCCATTCTTGAATTTGTAATGGTTGCAATAGGCCTACATGGTGTTTATGTTTAAATTTGACCTACGTATACTACATTCACTTTGCAACATACTCTGCAATGTCCTTTTTCATTCCTGGACAATAATACAACCATCTTACTGATGTTATCATTTACTGCTAACCAGGATGACCCACATAAGGTGTTTTATGGAACTCATCCATAATGAGGTGTTTCAACTTTGTTGAATCAAGAACATACAACCTATTATTATACAACAAAAAATCCTCTTATGTAAGTTGGTATTCCTCATACTTCTTCATGTTTGTCTCTTGTTGCAATCTTTCTTTTACCAGATTGAAATGATTATCACTCTACATGAGAATTTTTATTCTCTGCTTAATGTCAGTATCACACAAACTCACTTTTTCTAGGTGTACTATCTACACACTTTGGATGAGTGCACTTGCCACTCAATTTTCTTTCCCTTTTATATGTTTGATCTCAAAATAAAACTCACTGACCAATGTCATCCACTTGGCATGTCTGGCATTCCATCATGACTGATCAAAAATATATTTCATTCCACAAGGATCTATAATCAATACAAATCTCCTTCCAAGCAGGTAATATCTCCACATATTTAATGTGTTCAAAATGCTTGCAAATTCCAATTCATGAGTAACATATCATTGGTCATTCTCATTCAACTTACTTGATTCATAGAAAATCACATTTCCCTTTTGCATAAGGAATTTGTTGGATTACTGAGAGGGAGGGCGAACTAATAATAGATCAATTTAATCCCTTTTCACCATAAAATGAAAATGTTATATAAATGTAGAATTATCATCCAATAGTTGCAGAGTAAATAAACAATGAACAAATGATCAATCACACACATACCTAGTACACCAATGTTTTACATGGAAACCCAAAGCGGGAGAAAACCACCGAATGTTTTTTCTTATATGTCTTTAAGAATTACATTGATTAGAAGCACCAATGTTATCGGATTAATCGGTAAGTGTGGACACAAACATATTTCCCTAGCTTCCAGAGGAAACTAAAACAAAACAAAACAGAATACACACTTTGCCTTAAACTTCATCATCATATAAACTAGTTTAATGAGGTACAAGTGACATACATTTTAAACGACACTTGATCCCCGCTAGTGTCATCCTTGTAGATCCTTCCTTGAGTTTGTAGAATAGTAAGCCTATCTAAGAATCACAAAACAACAACAAAGGAAAACAAAGATACATATATTCTAATGAAGTCTATGTATATGATCAATGAATTATACAATAGAAGACATGATGCTTATATAGGGAAGAAATGTATTACTGTATTAAGTGAATAGAAAGTGGAGAATACAACCTATGCCTTGATGTTGCAAGGTCCCCTTTCGATGGTTCTTTTCTTCAACACAAACACCTTTTCTCCAAAGCCGTGAATGAAGAAGATCCACAATCTAACTTGAAGAACTAAAGCAAATCTCTCAAGCATAATCTAAAGTAGAACTCTCCATACAAATATTAACCTATTCAACCTTAGCCTTTTCCATGAAATATCCCTCTTTATATAGTGTGAAAGAGAGATGGATGAGGAGATTAGGATTATCCCACCAAATCAGAGAAGCGAGTAAGACCCAAACAGATCAGACGCCACCTCTTCTTCTAGAAGATTCCCTTCTAGAACATTTGTGAAATTTGACATTTCCTATGCTTTAAGCATCGTCACACACTATGTATGAGAAACATGCGATGATGTCACAGTCCATTTTTAGGGCAGAGAGCGATGATCAAGCATCATCACACCCCATGCATATGGTAGGGTGTGACGACCTTCCTTGCCATGGTTTTATGAAGGAGGAAAGTAAATCAATTTTCCCATGGAGAATGTCTTCTTTTAATATTTTTAGGGAACATTAACACATGTTTTCAGGTGATCATTGAGGTGACCAAAATAATGTGTAACATAATTCCCCTCAAAGTATGAAGCTGGAACTTGTGATAGCTGAAATACTTTGTAGAATGTGTGTGTCGAAAACATGGAGCGCATCGATCGGGAACCTACAAACAAACAAGCATCTGCATAATATCATACCATTTATGAGGTAGGAATTCCCATGCTCAGAATACACGTGACTCTAATCATAAGTTTCAAGTGAGTCGTCTCCACTGAACATACACTGTGGATCCATGTCATGATAATTTGACATGGCCACTAGAAATACACTGTGGATTTATGCTATAAAAATAATTCAAATTCAGACATAGTCACGAGACATACACAGTGGATCTATGTGTCAGTTCTAATTCATGAATACTCCGTCACAGCTTGCATCAAAATGATAATATCCATGTTCTTCTTTTCCATCGTCTCTAAGTATGAATCTAGCCATGTGATTACAGGTGTTGAAGTTGAACATGGTAGAAACCACTTGATTACCGATCATTAATGAAAACTGTTAACAAGTGTGAGGGAAATCACCATTGATGTCAATGACTCCCAAGGTACCCTAGTAAAATCCAACGAATGTGAATAAATGAGCTGAATTCAAACACTCGATGGAATATTCCAATCAGGGGTCAATGATGTGAACCCACTGTTGAAAGAGAAGAAACCTACCATTGAGGCATGCAGGCTCTAAGGTACAAAATTATTTCTAAGTCTTATTCTCAGATAATGTGTTGTAGTCGACAGAAAAGACTCGTCACAGGAGGGCCTTAATGTATCCCCCATCAATGACACAAAATAAGTAACAAATTTGAAGTGGATCGAAGGATGAAGTGATTTGGAACTGATATAGGGAAGGCCGACGTGGTAGACAATTTATAATTGCAGATGGCCGACTTGTTAGAAGGATTTTTTAGGTTGGACTTCTTTTGAACATATGAATGACATGACAATGGTATTGGAAACATTGACTCAACGAGGACCCAACATATGAACTTGTGAATGGTCAAACGAGAGACTATTACTACCTCTAACACAAATACATAGACACATTTCTTTCCCAATTTCCCCCCACCATTTCTGGCGAGTACCTCTTTATTTTTACACAAGATTGAGGAGGATAACATATGCTTGTAGATGTAAGCTCATCCTTCTAATGAGTCCATCGGAGTATGTTTAATGAACCCTAAGAAGGAGTCGTTCGATCCCATATGGGTCTTTCGATGCTTGTTTAATGAGTCCAAAGAAAGAAAACTCAGGGGTTTTTCAATTTTAGAGAGTCTCAAAAACACTTAAAGACAACTCCATCGGGCCCTTTTTCATAAGTTAATATGACGAGACTGAAAAAGTGATAACCTACCGCTCATCAAATGTTTTCTTCAAATATTACGAGCGTGAAAAGAACAAGGTCGCTCGACCATCTTTTCATGTTTAGGGAGCTTGAAAAGAGCTTAAATGATACTCCATAGGTTTCATTTTTCATGTTGCCAATACGAGTTCGAAAAAACAAAAAAAGACTACTTGATTATGTTCTCATGGTTTTACGAGTGTGAGAAAGAATTAAGACTCTACTCAAAGTTTTTCCTGAAAAACCCTAAAAGGAACTGTACATGCAAAAAATATACAAAAAGTAAACCAAAAACAGGGTTGAACCTTGTTCCAATGTCTCAAATCTATACTTTTCAATCTGCAAAAGTCAACACTTGTAAAGTTGTTAAGACTTTAGGGCATGGATAAAAAATAAAAATAATATAATTTGCAAATGAACATTGATAAAAGTTAATAAAATAGGTTAGAAAGATCATTTTACCATTTCATTTGTAAGTTTACCCAAATATTGTTCCAAAGCCCTTTTTCACCCCGATTTTCAACTGTTGATTGCGGAGCGCACGACGAACCATTTCATGAATCATCTCTTCCAAAGAGGTAATCTCCTTCTCCTTGATCTTTTCATGGTTTCAAAATGGTTTTTTATTGGTTAAATTTGTGTTTTTGGGTCAATTTTTAGGGGTTACCTGCGCATTGAGATCGTCGCAGGTGTCCCATATCGTAAATTGCGATGATCTAGGATTGTCGCAGGCGACCATAAAGGTAGGGTTGGATAATGTCGCACTGTACGAATGTGCAGGCCTGTGACATTCGCAACCAAAAACTTAAAAAAGATGAACCTAACTAGAAAAAACCCTAGGAAAAAACGTTATGTGTCTCATCTCATCTTATGGTTCCTTAGAAAGATTTCCTTGGTTAAAATGCTGGAGTGGAGCGAACTAGAGCATGAAGAAGAATATTACTTCATCGGTAATGACTTGGAAATAGTTATGGCTCTCAGACAATGTGGGTTATTAAAATTCTTAAAGATTCAGGGCATGAGAGCCCAGTTGAGACTACTGGAGTACTTGGTTCACATGTGGGATGTGAACGAGTAGGAATTTCACGTGGGTGCCTACACACTCACTATAGATATC
>SNQJ01S0136890.1:50459-61121 GCA_010110895.2 Picea sitchensis
CATCTACCTAGAACTGTAAGGGAAACCCAGCATGCAATCTCATACTCCTTGCACGCTCCATGATTGTTATGTTCATCCTTTTTGACACACCATTTTCTTGTGGTGTTCCGAGAACTGTATTCTCTCTACAAATCCCATGGTATGAAAATTAATCATCAAACACCTTGCTTCAATATTCACCTCCATTGTCTGATCTGAGACACTTCAACCTTTTTCCTGACTCATTCTCAACCAAAGCTTTCCATTTCTTAAAAGTATCAAAAACATCAGATTTTTTTCGAATGCAATAAACCCAAGTTTTTCTAGTTGCATCAACAAAAAAATCAACATAATAATGAGAGCCACCAAGAGATGATACATGATTTGGTCCCCATACATTTGTATGTACATGCTCTAACCTTTCACTCTTCTCTTCTTTTCCAACTCTGAGAAATATGACTCTCTTTTGTTTTCCATAAACATAATGCTCACAGAAATCCAAATCAATTTGTTTAAGAACTGGCAACAAATTTATTTTTTGAAGTATCTACATCCCCTTCTCACTCATGTGTCCAAGCCTATGATGGCACAGTTTTGTATCCACTCTTGTAGAAGATAAAGAGATAGAAGAATCAGTATTACCACTACATAAATACAATGTACCTACCTTCTCTCCTTTTGATATCACCAGTGATCCTTTGGTGACCTTCCATGTCTTATCTATAAATATATATATACAAACTTCACTTTCCAACTACCCTATTGAAATCAGATTTTTCCTTAGATATGGAACATGTCTTATCTCTTTCAACAACCATTGGTTTCCATTCCTTTGCTTTATTTTTACCTTTCCCATTCCAACAATTTTGCATGGTGCATCATCACCCAAATGAACTTTTCCAAAATCACCTTGAACATAATATAGAAAATGTTTCCTATGGGGTGTGGCACAAAATCAAGCCCATGAATATACCACCCAAGACTCAAAAATATTATCTACAGAAAGAATCAAAGCATCTTGTAACACATCACATGTTACATTTGCTTTCTGATTTTTCTCCTGTTGTCCATCTTTTTGTTTCTTTGGAGCTCTGTAGTCTTTCTTCATATGTCCTTTCTTCCCACAATTCCAGCACTCTATCTTTCCTAGTCTGGATTTGGATCTGTCCTTCCTAGAATTCCCACAGTTCCCTGATCCCTTTCCTCTATCCTTTTGTCTTCCCATGTTCTCCATGTTTAATGCATTACCTGATGTCTCACCTGTGCTTTTTCATCACATTTCATCGCTAAGGATAACACCAACAACTTCATCAAATTTTAAAGTGTTTGAACAAGAAACAAAGTTACTTACAGCCATGACCAAGTCATTCCATCTTTCTAGAAATGAGCACAAGCTTAGAAGAGCCGTAACCTCATCATCAAAGTCTAGTTTTACATAACTTAGTTGATTAGTAACCATATTAAATTCATTTAAATGATCTGCAATAGACCCACCTTCCAACATCTTCATATTAAATAATATCTTCATTAGAAATACCTTATTGGACATCGAGGGTTTTTCATACAATTTATCCAATGCATCCATCAACTCATTCATTGTCTTTTTTTTTTAATATTTAAATCCACCAGCATTTCTAGTATCAGTCATATCATTCCTATTGCCTTTCTGTTGAGAACCTCCCATTCTTTGTCCTTCATGGTTGTTGGCTTATTTGTTATTCCTCCCAATGGTAGGAATAGATCTTCCTGATATAAATAATATTTCATCTACATCTTCCATAACTAGTAGTTTTGATTGTTAAATTTATCGACCCTAAAGTTTCCATCTTCCACCATTCCTCCCACTCGAACGAAGAACCCTCTTTTCCTACGAGTTACCTTTCGCTCTGATACCAATTGTTAGAAAAACAGGATCGTGGAGAAATAAAATAAAACAAATGTGGAAATAAAACATAGAAGATACACAATACAATACAGACACAGATATAAATGGTTCACCCAATGTGGGCTACGTCCACCAAATAAATTGCTAGGTCATTTATTTATTATTATCCAGCCAATGAAGGGATACAACCTATAGCACACCCACTGTAACTTCCTCTTCTTTCTCTTACAGTCTCCTCTCTCATAATACAATATTCACCATCATACACAGCTGCAATACAATTCCCTCATAAAAGAGGGTTTCCTTCTAGGAAAAAAAACCCTAAAAATAACTTCTATCGAAATATCTGCAACCTTATAATGAACGGTCCAGATTAACTACGAAATTACAATATTTTACAAGGAAATTTTTTCCAATATTTCTCTTCAGGGGAACTGCCCCCGAATCCCCCGCCAGGGGGAGATAAAAAAAAAAAATCATCACCCCCTGGACCCCCCTAGTGACAATTGTGGCCCCCCACACCACCTCGTTAGGGAATGGGGTCCAAGAACGACTGAAAAAAACCTCTGAATGAGGAAGATAATCAGGCTCCACAACCAACAAAAACTCTCGTATGAACCTTCTATAGTATCATGCTAGGCCCAAAAAGGATCTAATATCAACTACTTATTTTGGTGTAGGCCAATCCATAATGGATTTGATCTTGTCGTGATCAACTTCTACCCCTTCCTCATTGACGACATGGCCTAAGTAATGGACTTGTTTTTGGAAAAAGTCACACTTACTAAATTTTTCATAGAACTTGTTCTCTCTTAGCACTTGAAGCACTAACTCTAGGTTATCTTCATGCTCTTCCTTGTTCTTAGAATATATTAGGATATCATCAATGAAAACCAACACGGATATTTCCAAGAACTTGTTGAGCACATTATTCATCAAGCACATGAAGGTGGTTGGTGCATTGGTAAACCCAAATAACACTACCGCAAATTCATAATGCTCATATCTTGTCTTAAAGGTTGTTTTGTGGATGTATTCATCCTTAATATGGACTTGATGGTATCCAAACCTCAAGTCAATCTTGGAAAAAATTGTAGCACCCCTTAACTGGTCAACCAAGTCATCAATTCTTGGTAAGGGATACTTGTTCTTAATTTTCATCTTGTTGAGTTGCATGTAGTCTATGCACAACCTGAGTGTGTCATCCTTCTTCTTCATAAATAAAGTTGGTGCTCCCCAAGGCGACACACCAGGTCGGATGTAACCTTTGTCCAACATCTCCTTTAGTTGTATTTTGAGCTCAACTAGCTCCAGTGTACTCATTGTATAGGGTTCTCTAGACATTGGCACTGCTCCAGGTGCAAGTTATATTGAAAAATCAATATCTATTATTGAAGGTAAACCTGGTACCTCTTCTGGAAACACATATTTGTACTCTCTCAATATAGGATGGTCCTCTAGTCTTGGTTTATTGTCCTCAACAAAGTTCAGTACTTTTGTTGCATATAAAGGACATCCTTTTCCGTAATACTTCTTCACTTGAAGGGATGATATTTGTCTCACTGAGACAGGATTTTGAATTCCCTATAGGGTTATTTTCTTCCCTTTCTCATCTTCACACTCTAATGTTTTATTGTAACAATCCAACTTGGCTTTATGGGCAGTCAACCAACCCATGTCAATCAGTATGTCATAATATCATAAAGGAATTATGTTTAGGGTTGCTTCGGTAGATAGCTCATTCATGATGAAATGGCATGCCATTGTGACTTGTGTTACCTTTCTTTTTGTTCCAGTGGCTAGTTGTACCATCCATGTTTTAGCATGTTTTTCTTGTTATGGTTTACATTTCTCAATGATTTGAGGGGAAACATAACTCAAATTAGAATCAGGGTCAATTAAAATGGAAACAAGATGGTCGGCAATCATACCTTCCATCTTCACCACTGAAGCTTGGTGGTCATCTTGTCTATTATCCATGGATGCATAAATTTGTGGAATGCTCCTAGCCACATCATTGACTGTGATTGTTTCCTGAATGTTGTATACCCTCCTATTGTCATGTTGTCTATGTGGGTAGTCCCTCAACAAATGTTCTTCTCCACATCCCCAACATTTCAATGGTTCTCTCATTGTATTATCAGTCTTTCCTGGGGTTGATCCAAAGGGTTTATTTCCACTCTGAGATGAAAAAATTTGTTGATACACACTCTTAGCGGGAAGGCTCATTCTAGATATTCTCTCTTTATTCTTAAATCTTGAGGGTTTAAACCCCTTCTTCTTGAATCTCAGTTTACTTTTCTTCTTCCGATATGTATGTGGTTCTTCCTTGTTCTTGAATTGTTCATAGCAGTGTGTTTCTTCTGAATAGTATCTTCTAAGGTCTTATGTTCATCAAAATCAATTATGTCCTGGAAGGATTGAGGCATCCCACTAATAAATCATTTCATTTTCACTTGTTCATTCTTTATGTAGGACACATACCTCATCAACTCAATAAATGTTTTGAAACATTCATCTATGGTGAGTTATCTTAACTCGATTTCATCGAACTCCTTAGTCTTTTCATCATAGTACCTTTCAGACAAATACTTCTTCTTAAAGTATTTCTCAAATTATTTCCATGACAACTCATTCTCATGAATTTCTTTCACATTTCTAAGGTCCTCCCACCAAATGGAAGCCTTTCCATTCAAGTTGAAAATGGTTATTCGAGCCTTCAAGTTTTCAGAGTAGTCATGGCTTCTAAAGTACTTCTTTAAGCCAAGCAGCCAAACTTCTTCTTATTCCCCCTTTTTAATTTCTCCATCAAAAGTGGGTGGTTTGGATTTCTTAAACACTTAAAGGTCATGGCTCTTGGAATGTTTCTTCCTCTTTCTTCTCCTCTAATAATGTGAACTAGTCTCACTACTAGATAGTTCCTTGGAGTTGTCATCTTCCTTACTAGAGGATTCTTCAGGTGAATATTTGACGTTAGAATGCCTCTTGGCTCCATGTTGGGCCTTTTTTGAGGTGCTTCCTCAAACATTGATATTTTTAGAGCCATGTTTTTGTATCTTAGGTGTACTCTGGGTTTTCTTGGATTAATGTTTTTCCACATAAATGGTTGTTGGCTCGTGTTGTAGATGCCTCTGTATGTCTAGCAAGATTTGCAACAAACTGCATTTATTTCAGTTTTATTTTCTTGTTCCTTTATAAGCCTCTCATTGTCCGCTTTAAAACTTTATAATTATGCCATGAGGCTTCTTACAGTTTTATCCAAATTCAGAGGGGTTTCCACCACTCTCCTTTCATCAGACTCTTCTTCTTTGTTATGGGAGATCTCTCCCATATCATGATGTGTCACCATTAATTATATTGTAGTTTTTCCTTTCTATCTATTGACTATTTAAGTGTTGATAACAACATTTTCTATTAGTTAATTATCCACTAATTTATGAACATCACGTGTAATTTTGTAATGTGAAATTAGCTTCATCATTTAGCATATAACAACAACATACAATTCGTATTTAAAACATGTAAAAACAGTAAAATGTCTCATCCCTATTTTCAGTAATAAAGTTTAAATAAGCTCTTATGGATAGGGCAAGGTAGGGTGCCCTCCCCCTTAAAATTTATCTAATAAAATGTATTTGACTATTTCATGATCATGAGTAGGCCAAGTGTTGTTGCCTGCTCTAATACCACTCTGTAACACACCAAACCCCCTAAGTACATTTTTAAGGGATGGTGTATTAAATTTTTTCCTTTCCTCGATTATCTCAAAGCCTCTTCTAGAGGCTACTCTCATCTTCTGCTCATCAAAATCCTTCCAATGACTATAACCATGTTCAGAACTAAGCTCTAGATCAAAAGTTACAGTCTCCCAAAGTTTTTGTACTTTCATTTATTGAGTTCATCTTTAGTGTCACGTGGAAACCACGTGGTTCCCCTTCACTATTTTTATTCGACACGGCACTGACATGGCGTTCACAACCTGAGCCATATGACTTCCTTGTCCGCTGGTTTGAATATTTTTTTCTTCATTGGAGTCCTCGTATCGAGGTTTGCGTATTTTCCGCACCTAAAATATTACGACAGACTCTCTCAAACTACACATACTCTGGCGTATCTGACCTACATATCCAATAGCCCTTGAGGTTGGAACATCAATGGATTTGATTACTTTGTAGTTTCCAACTAGCACGACGGTTAACGACCCTTCTCATGTTCCAACTACACTTATGTTATATGGGACCTTCCAAGATATGCGGCTGAGATTGAATCTCGCTTACTACCTTGGTCATTGCTGTCATTGTGTACTTATATCCTAATGTGACATGTGGCTCAATATCCACTTGACACGTGGACCCATCATGACACACCACGTCACCATAGAGTACAAAGGCTCGCTCGACCAGAGATTGGCATTTGTCCATTTCCCATAAATTGATTAAGTTACTTAATCAATACTTTCTTAAAATACCACTCCTCGATATTTATTTATTTAATCATCATTAAGGATAATTAGTCTCCAAAAATTAATTACCCCCCCCCAATAATTACATTTTACTTACCCTAATAATTGTGTCTTGATAATTAAAGAGGATTTAGTTTCCCTCTCTTTCCCTTGGGAATTCTATATCCTATAAAGGGTTTTGGTATTAATTTAAATATGACTCTTGTAATGATTATATTATAGTTTAATTAATTATATTATAAAATAAATACATTTTGTTTTAATATAATTAATTAAACTGTAATATACTTAGGTTTATTAACCTTGATTAACATATAAATCAAAGAACCTGGCTAATGACTTTGCACGGTAATATTTACATAATTGTATATATATATATATATATTGGGAAAGAAAAGTAATTAAAATGTATTTAATATTATATATTATTTCAGGTATTTCAAACCTCCTTCATGTGCAATATTGTATATTTTCTAGCTTTATAATATTTGAGTTATTTTACTCAAAATGCTTCAAAGTCGTACTCTGAACTCTTTGGAGTCAAATCATGCGTACTCCCTTTTATCCGATGGTCAACTCTGAAAAGGTTTTGGAATTTGTGTTAAAGTATTAAAATATTAATTTTTGTATCAACCCAAGCCATCACACTATGAACGTTCACTCATTTCTCATTATTTTGATGGCCAATTATGAAAGAGAAACATATAATATGTAAAATATATGTGGGACTCTATAGTACCCAGGTTATCGTACTTCGAACCTTCAGAGTTAAATCATGTGCACTCCTTTCGTTTGTCTGACATCCAATTGAAAACGATCAAAGTTTAGTATTATAAAATATATGTGGGACCATTTAACACTCACACCATCTCTATGATAGCTTCACTCTTCATTCAAACACTCTCTTCCTTTTACTCCAATGGCTAGACTCTAAAGTCCAATTACAAATGAGCATAATTTAATATTTAATATTGTAATTTTTAAAACTCCATTGGGCATCACACTCCAAATATGTGCTCCCTTCTATGTGCTCCGACAAATTAATATTAACATAAATATAAATATTTATGTGTTAAGAGAGAAGGAAAGTATATTTCACAGGCCTTTAATAAATAATTAAAAATAATATGTTTACCAGAATTCTTCCAGGAGTGTTGAGTGGCATGTGCATGGAAAATTTCTTAAAAGTAGGAAAATCTTAGCACAATTTAAGCTTTTGCCCAAAAGGGAAATATTTCAAGTTTTCCATTACTTATGCACCAGGCATAAATTTATGGTTGTAGTATAATAGTTTCCATCCTTATTATTCAAGTATTAGAACATTAAATGGTAAATTTTGGAATTTACCAGTAGTTACCAGACCTTTCCATTTGTTCAACTTTGTCTAGAAAACATAGAGTTACACATTTACATTTATAAATTTATGTAAATTATTTGTTGAATTTATTTTCCAGAATATTACATTTCTTGGTAATAAAATCCTCCATGGTAAAAATATGTTCATACTAGAATTCACTAATATCCTATTTACATGCGTATCCTTGTTATTTTCAGGGAATAGTTACTATTCCCAAATCTTTCCCTTTTGGACATCAAATTTACTGTGTAATTCTTGTAAAATTTCCTTTCTTACCAAATTCTAGAGAAGTTTAATTAATCACAATGCATTAAATTCTAAATTTCATTTATTTCAAATTTAAAGCTTAAATTTTCATTTCTCATTTTTTTCTTATTATTATTTTTTAAATACTTTGCCTCTCTTTAACATTGGGCTTATTTCCTGTTGACATCCAATTCGCATTTTTATCCTATCCTTATAAGCTGCCTACACCAGTGTTTTTCAAACCTTGATTTTCATCGCAATCCTTGAATAAAATAACACTATTATTTCGCGCATTTGCACACCTGTCTTTGTTCTTGTTTTCACAACTGCAAGCATGAAAACTTTGATTTCGAAGTCATATTAAAAACGTCGCTGGATTGTTATGATCACTCTTGTCTCTATGTTCATTGCGTTTCCAATTTACTTATCATTATACAATTGGCAAGACTCCAAGGTTCTTTACTCATTTGACATTTATGTTGTTAGTATGATTTCCATTTTATGAGGCTGTGATGATTTGTTAAGGGTTATGATTCAATCATTGATTTATTGATGGTTTGATTTTTATAGCCTTTGATCGATTCCCTTGACACATTGGTTTCATGAAAACACATTGACGATTGTAGTTGTACCCTTGGTGTAATAATTTCATACAACACTTGATCAAACCCTTGGTGTTGATTTCAAATTATTGCTTTGGTTTTAAAACTATGCTAAAACTATGGCTTGTGCAAACATTGGGGTCAACTTACCATAGTTTTCGTTAATGGTTTAATTGTTTTTACTTTTAACACATTGCAATAGTGATATGAATCACCATATGCGTCGTCGGTTGTACTTATGGAAATGATTGTTTTGCACGGGCTGAGCTAGCTCCACCACCCTCGCACACTTTGCATTAATGCCTGCCTCCTTACCGGGTTACCTCTGTTGATTTTTGGGGAAATCTCTGAGTTTTGGGTCCTGCGTATACCTTGTCCAAACCCTCACCATTCGCCCTTCTCACTGTGTGTTCTCTCCTGGCTCATGTGGGGAGAATTTAAACCCCATGGTGTTCAGAGTCAGTTATTGTTTGATTGCCAGAGAAGACTGCCCCCGTAATTGCCCCCAGAAACACATTTTTTGCGTGAGCGATTCTGGGAAAACGGTTTGGAATCCGATCAAACCCTTGAAAACCCAGAACCGAAATTAGCCCCTTTACCTTCATTGTGGGTGGTTTCCTCAGAAATCGAGTTGTTACAGAGATCTAGCCTGTGTTTTAGAGGTAAATTTTTAGATCTTCTCTGTGGCTGAAAGGTGCGTATTGGGTCTGTGTGCATTTGCTGAAACGTCTATGAATTCTCCAGGCCTATGCCTCAGAACCCCTCTCACTCGTCCAGCCTCTCACACTCTTGAACCCTTGATCGATCCTTCCAGGTATGAATTTCAATATGAATTTTGCTTTGTAAGTTTGCTTAACGGATTGGGTTTTGCTTTCAAATTAGTTATGTTCGTTTTGATATATTTGAAATGATTATGTTATAGTTTGATTATCAAAACGGTCATGTTGTGGATCCTGTACAGTAGATTCGTTTTACTAAATTCAAATGTAGCTATGATTTGGTTATGCGATTTTGTCGTGCCCAGCTTAGTAGAAGCGATTGGTTGGTTTTGACTTGGTGTGGTTCGCTTTAGAATAATTCTGTTGGTTTGAATTAATGTAATCAATGGGGTTTGTTTTCGTTTAGATTTTGATTGCATCTGACCTATACAGGAGATTTTTGTGCTAAAATCAAAGCACGGCTATGTTTTGATTTGATACGATTTTGTTGTGGTTGGATTCTATCGGCTCTGATTTAGTTCTTATGGTTTGATTTTGGAACGATTTCGTAGGCTTGAATTGGTATGATCCTTTATATGTGTTATGCATCATTATTAGTGACTAGGTTGATAAATACGATGTAATCTATTAAATCGGAAAAACGACTCTGTTAGCTTTGATTTTGGAAAAACGATTTTGTTAATGAAAATTTGTTTAGCTGGTTACAGTTTGTGTCGATTTCAATTGGTTCATGAAAATGATTTCATTACTGTCAAATTATCTAATGTGATTCTGTTTACCCCAAAATGGTGATAACAAATTGAACAGACTGCATGTATCTCTGTTATCATTCGATTGACCACAATTTTGTTTGCTTTCAATTTAGCATAATAGTTTTGATTTGAATGATTTGTTTGGTTTCTAATTAGCAATAAAATGTTTGTTTAATAGCTTGAATATGATTCTTTTAGATTTGAATTGGTTTTAAAACGATTATGTGCTCAATTTAGACCAGCTACAGAATCGCAAGATTCTGTAGCTAGTCTTAAAAATTAGATTTTTGTCAATTTTATCAATAAAATATCCTTTAAACTTGTCTATTTTTGTCTTCTTTCAGATGCATACGAATTACAATGATCAATTGGGCATGTTGTAGCAGTTTAGGAGATACTTTTGATATATTTTTGTTTTAGGTTGTTAGCTTGAGTCAGAAATAGAGATTTGGGATATTTTCCCCCAGATTTGTGTAAACTGTTTTGATAATTCCCACAGGGATGTTTTACCCTGTGGGAGGTCTTTAAATACTTGATATTTTTTGTAATAAGGGTCATCATCATCATCACTGTGGAGAGAACTAGACTATGGATTTATGATCCAGACTGATATGAAAGTTGATGTCTTGTAACAGCTTTCGCTTTCAATATATCAAACTT
>SNQJ01S0136895.1:0-13147 GCA_010110895.2 Picea sitchensis
TTTTCAACCTTGTCCATTTGATTGCATGTTTATTTTCTTTAGTTTGGGATTATTTGCAAGTGTCGTTGAATATTTTATTTTCTTTTTGAAAGTGCAAACAAAAGAGATTAGATTTTGAATTTTTTCATATAATTTGGAAACTTAAAGGGAAAGAAAACAAAAGGTTTTTCATTCTGCTTTTTGGGGTCTTGTTTTAGCACATGTTTTAAAGTTAAGCTTGTATTCATTTGAGATTTCAGAAATATTGATTGGATAGTTTGGAATTTAAGTGAAAATTGCATGGTAATGGGTGTTTATTTATATTAAAAGAAAAAAAGAACTCTTCTCCTTCTTGCAGATAGAGTTCATCGAAAAGGAGTGTTTTCATTTCATTATTTTTGCATTATATTGAAGTCGAGTCTCATCACATCATCAATTTCAATTTCATACGCCCTTCTGAGTAAGAACAACCATTAATTATCAAACAATGCTCTAATAAAATCAATTAGACATCTTTGATTTATAACACACCAATAGTAGTCTAAGGATAGGCACTTTGGATTAGGGTAAAGTGAGTTAATCATCCAAGGCTACTAAAAAAGATTGTAGAACACTAAAGAGTGAAAAAATCCAACTATCGTGTAGGAATAGCCAGGAATCCCCTCTAACATAGGATCTAAACCCAAGGTCACATGCAGAAGAGAAATGAAGATTACCCCTCCAAATATTGACCGATTGTAGTGGAAAGACTGTATATTAAGGGTTCTTTTTAAAGTGTTATTGGTTCATTTGGTCTTGGTGCTTCATGAATCTAGAATCCATTCAAGGTCCTCAGGAGTATTATCAGTCCAGTTGTCTTCATTCCTCTAGAATATCTTTGGACTTTGTTATCCTGACCATATGTTCGGTCTCGACTGTTGATTGTACCCCCCTGGGGGATGAATGTGATTTGGTAACTCTAGTGACCTTTCCTAGGTATCTACAAAGGTGACTATGGGGGGATTCCCATAGTACCTAAGGTAGATGTCATATCACACTTTTAGTACCCTTGGAGGGATATCCCACGAAGCAAGGTTTTCTTTCACTGAGAAGGTTTGTTACATGGAGGTTTGGGTAAATGCTTCTCATATCTTCATTGATGGCTTGATATCCCATCTTCAAAAGATCCTTTTACCCACTATTTGTTTGGTTGATTACCTTTATATTTTTAAGGGTGTTTTATTTTAACATTCGTATTTTACCCTAGGTTGAATCATTTTTCTATGGAAACAATTATGGAGCCTACCAATCAAAGAACCCCTTTTCAAGGGGATCCTCATCATTTTCCTAGTTTTGGGAATATTGGCCCTCCTTACATTACTACTTTGAGTCTTCTCGTGTTCATTATAGGGTTACCGGTATGGTTTTTTTCCACTTCAACAATCCTAAATTATCTTGGTGCTTCGAATCCAAAACCTCCATCCCAAGAACATCAAACTCATGTTGACTTTTACCCTTCTTCGCTTGTTGCACCTTCTTCCCTTTCTCCTGTTGTTGGGAAATGCACCGCACTTACCTTTTCCCTCATATGGAAGAAGATTCAAAAATTTTGGAAGGAATTGCCATTTCCCTACAAAAACCTCCATCTTCTTCCCATGATCCTTCTCCCAACCATCGATTGGTTGATAAATTGGTCGGTACGATTCCATCCTCGGTTGAACATGCTCTTCCTTTGGAGAGAAAAGTTAATGAAGTGGTAAGTCCGATTCAATCTTCGGTTGATCCCACTCTTCCCTTGGAGAGTGAAATGGATACATCTTAGGTTCTTCTGTCACTACAGATAACTCTAGGTATGGGGAAATTTCACTTGTTTCAACAAAACCCCCTCCAAGCACTGAGGTCATTTCCTTTGATTGGAATAGGATGAAAGTGCCTCGACTTCCTTCCTACCTACCTTTCCAAATCATTGTGTAGGTTTGCGATATAAACATATGTCACTTGATTGTAGACGAAGGTGCTTGTGTTATCATTCTATCCTCGAACGCTTGGAAAGATATTGGTTCTCCCCAACTTATGTTGGTGACCCATCATCTGTGGGATTTTAATAGAAGATCTAGTGAACCTTTAGGGGTCCTTCCTCAGATTCCCATCACCTTAAGTGGGAAACGGATCCTTGTCAATGTTATGGTAGTCTAAGAACCCTTGGACTTTAATTTACTCCTTGGGCGGGACTATGCTTATAATATGAAAGTTGTCGTGTCCACACTCTTTTGAGTGATTAATTTTCTTCATAATGGAAACATTGTGACCATTTATTATATTTTTTTCCTTAGTCTTGATATTTGTATGCTAGCCAACCATCTGACTTCCATAAATTTTCCTTATATGCAAGTGATATCCCCCCCACCACAGGTTAATTACGTGGCATCATATTCCATGCCTTCAACTGTCGATGAGAAGAAAACTCGTTGTGTTCTCATTTTCTTTGGATTTAGATCTGGCGATTGACATGGAAACTCCCTCGCTACGGACATTGGATCTTGTTCTCCCCTTTGTTGATCAAAGTGAGTCTCTAGACATGTATTCCTTCCATCTGATGAAGACCTCTTGGAATCCATGGTCAAAGTTTATGAGAATAGTTCCCATTTCTATGTTAATCTCGTTAAAAAATGAATCAGAAGGTTTATGAGCATAGTTCATGTTTCTATGTCAAGCTCATTAAAAAATGAATCAGGCGATCACAAGCATAGTTATTTTCCTGTGTCAAGCTCATTAAAAAATGAAATAGATAACCACTATCATAGTTCACTATCTCTTTCAAGAACATTAAAAATGAAACAGATTCCCCTTCAATTGACTCGAGTCTTTCACTAGATCTTGTAAATGTTGAGTCAAGTCTTTCCTTGGATCTTGTAAACATTGAGTCAAGTCTTTTTCTAGATATTGTAAATGTTGAGTTAATTCTTTCAATAGATCTCTTAACTGAACCTTCATTTCTTCCACATGTGTCAGTTGATCCTCTTTCTTCCTCCCCTTCTAGTGAAACATTTCTTCTTAGTATCCAGAAGTCTGATTGGGTACTGAAGAAGAGTCAACAAATGAAACAAATCTTAGGAGGCATATCTCCATACTCTGGAAATAATGTTGGAGTTAAGACGCTATATTTTTCCAACCAATATGGGGGAACAATACCAACCTCTGGACATCATGTTGGGAAAAAAATCGTCGATGGGTATCACCCAAAGTACCAACCTCTGGTTGCCACGTTGATGGGTATCATTTCAAGCATCGTTTCATCCTTTGTTTAAATATCGTTAAAACATGAAGCAGAATATGAGCATACTTCATCATCCTTCTAGCTCGTTAAACCACAAAGAGTTGTCTTTCGAGTGGTAGTTTACTCCTTTTTCGGCCTCATAAGACTAACTATGAAAAAGGTATATTCTAGTCAATCATGACTATAAGAGTTCTCCCTTGTATGATTTAACACTTTTTTCGGGCTTGGGGGACTAAATTTATGAAAAAAGAAAATCCATGGAGTCATCTTTAAGATATTTTTAGACTCTCTAAACATGAAAATAATGTCAAGTTTTCCTTATTTTGACTCGTGAAACATGCATTGAAGGACCCATACATTATCGAACCCCTCATTCTTCAGGTTCGTTAAACATATGATGAGGGACTCATTGAATATGAGTTATACTGAGCATTTTTTATCTTCCTCAAGCTCGTTAAAAAACAAATAGGTACTCGCCAATCATGGTGGGGGAAAAATTGAGGGAAGCAGGTCAAGTTTTCGAAAAGCATTATGGCAGTTGTTATTCATGCTTAAACATGGCACCTATTTGTGTCTCATCTTACAGTTGGGTAATTGACTTATCTCTAAGTCATACCAATCCCATGAGTCCTCATACTCCTTCAAATCACCCGAAGAGTGCCCCAATGATCGTTGCACTATGTTTTGGTCTATATATTAGTCGAGTCAATACTGCTAAGTCATTTGTCATGCCTCACAATGTTTAAGGGAATTTTCACTTCAAGCCAACCACTCTGCAGTATTACCATGTTTTGTCCTCGTGTTAGTCCATACTCATTTAACCTATAATCTTACATCACTTTCCTATATTTTTTGTGTGTCGATGATGGGGGAAACATCATGGCCCTCCATTGATGAGTCTGTTCATGTTGACTTCAACAAGTATCTAGTAATTAGACTTAGAAACTAGTTAGTACCTTGTGACTTGCATGCCTCAATGGCAAGCCTCCTCACTTTCAACAGTAGGTTTACATCATTGACCTCTGATTGACTGATTCTACGAGTGTTCGAATTCAGCTTATTTGTTCACATTTGTTGGAATGTACTAGGGTACCTTGGGATTCAGTGTCATCATTGGTTATTTCCCTTGCACTTGTTAACAATATAAATTAATGACCGGTAATCAAGTGGTTTCTACCATGTTTGACATCAACTTATCTACTCACATGGCTAGAATCGTACCATTTCGGGATCGGGACAAAGACCATAGGAACCCATTTAGGAAATCACCTTTGTTATGCACCTTCCCTAGGTTGCGATGGAGATTATCTGAGTACTTAGAATATTTCTATATAGTCATCATACCAAAGATATCACTAATATGTATGTTGTCACATAGATCCACTTTGTATTGGTATGTGGGTATGTTTTATTCATATCGTAGATCCACTATGTATTCTTTCGTGGCTATGACTTGATTGAGTCATGGAGTTATGGATCCACATTGTATTTTTTGTGGCCATATCCTTAGTCAGTGATTTCATGGATCCGCAATATATTGGTCGATGACCATACTTTGAGATAGTTTATTCCAAGCCTAGGGATTCCTACCTCATGGATGATACATATATACTATTTGATGTTTGCTTACAACTTCCACCTATCTTTCCTATTCCAGTTCATTGATGCACATATTTTTGTAAAGTGTTTCAGCTATCAACTTCTCTTATGACCTCACACTTTAGGGGGCATCTGTTACACATCAAATTCCCACACTACTGAGTGTCGATTTGTCACACTTTAGTGAGGGAGGATTTGTCATAATCCCTAGACATGTTAAGAGAGAAATTTATCATATGAAGGTCAAATACTATGTGCACATGTATTATTCATTGTTATTGAAAAAAAGGAAATTAGTTTAATGTGAGAATCCACCTCACATTTAGTTTCTTAATCTCAAGAAGAAGTTGAGAATATCATGGATGGTTGAGAGATTTTCTCAAACAAATATCCTAATTTTATGGATCTTGAGAGATATTTCCTCCCTAAAATCCTTGATAGGTATTTTCTCCCTAAACATCCTTGAGAGATATTTTCTCCCTAAAAATCTTGGAGATCCTAATTTAGTGGATCTAGTGAGTGATTTCCTCCATGGTGGTTAAGCCTCAAAATCCTATATAATGAGGGAATTCCAAGGTGAAAGGGGAGAGGAGAAAGTGTTTATATGATACTTATGATATTAAGAGAAACAACTTTAGAGTGCATTCAAGGACTGGATTGGAATCTTGGAGGAATGCTAGCACAACAAGGTTGTAAGTTCCCATGTTTTCATAATACATAACTTGGCCTATTTACTTCATATTGTTGTTTGCACATGTATGTCTATATAGATATATATGTTCTTGTCTAATGATATATTTTAGAAGTATAAGGTATCGTTTTGTTCCTTGCATACATTCTTCATCATGATAGGAGCTTGGACAACAAGGCCAAAGATTGAAGAACGACAAGGAAAACCGTTGAAGAAGGAGTAAGTTACATCCCTTTCTTCTATATTCTCTAACTATAGACATAAACAATATATCTAAAGGAATGTTAGTGTCCATTTTTTTGTTTTTATGTCTTAGATAATACGGGTCTAGATATCCAAGGGATATTTCACCTATCCGTGGGGGAAATATTATGTAACACTTGTGCCTTTTCTTATGCATGTACTTGAGATTACCTCTATAGATGACCCAAGTGCAAGTCATTGGAAAATGTCAATAGTGTTGGAGAGAGTCAACTTAGATCAAAGAAATAGAGAATTTATAGTATGCATATTGTAATCTATAAATGCAATCATATTCTAGTTAATGAAAATAAGTAGACCATTGCCCATATACTATGAATTTGGTTGTGTTATATTGTCTAAATGTTAAATATTATTCATTTACGATTGTAAAAATGTGTCTCTAATAAAATACACCCTCACAAAATCATTTTATAATGAACATACAAATATTGGGTGACTAGGAATACCACACCACAAACTACACCATTTGGCATTAGAGTGAGGTTGGGAGATATAAGAGAGGGAATTGAATTAGAGGGAGGCTTAGAGAAGAAAATGATGGGGATAAAAGGTCAGTGAATGAAAGTGAATAGGGAGTTATAAGTGTTAAGATAAATCTAGGGGACTTGGAGAACAAACAATGAAGTATGAAATCCAAAGAGAGTGTCTCAGATCCATAACAAGAAGATGAAGAAATTCAATTTGAAGGTGGAGATGTTGCAATACAACTAGTAAGGTTGTTGAAGGATACAAGGGAGAAAATTTTGAAGTTTCTTTTTATGGTAAAATTTGGAAGGTAGAAGAATTAATAGACTACCTCAATGAAATGTAGATATATTTCAAGTTTTAGAGATGGGAAGACACTACAAGGATAAAGTTTGTAAGTACCAAAATGAATTGGCACAATACATTTTGATGGGATTTTGTATAATATAAGAATATTCATATGGGAAAATAGAAGATATAGAGTTGGAGCAAGATGATCATGAATTTATGGGAGAAATTATTGTCTATTGGTTATAAGAAAACATTGTTTGGGAAGTTATATAATTTGTGACAAAAGAAATAAAGTGTTCATGAGTACATGTAGGAATTTAGTATAGGAGTAATACAAAATGCATTTAGTATATGTGTAATATAAATTGGTTCTAAAGTTATAGGAGACATTAGTATGCAACATCATTAACAAGAATTTTGGTTGTAATAGAGGTGTTAAAGGTAGAGGAAGAGGTCACAATTCCACACAAAATGTGGAATGTGATGTATGTAATAACCCCGATGGATTGTATAGGGTTCAATTGTCTATGTAAATGGTAGGTCATCGAGGTAGGCTCAACCTACATGGGTAATGAGTGAGAACTTGTATATGTAAGAGGTCAATAGAGTAATATACAAATTTGATTTATGTTTTTGATATATGTATGTATGTATGGCCCAATGGATTATCTCAATCAATATTCAACAATGTTGTTGGGAATTTGGCTAGTTAGGTCCTAGCAAGTCCCCATATTGAATCCCCCTATGTTAGGCACACTAGTATACATACCCAAAGGTTTTCCTCAGAATATGTGTGTGTGTGTGTGTGTGAGAGAGAGAGAGAGAGAGAGAGAGTATGTGTGTTGTTTGACATTTTTTTCCCTAGTATATAAATAGTTATTATGTAACTCATAACTATTGTACTTTTGGAAATTTTCATCCATGCCAATATTTGGTGTGCATACTTTCTTATTATTTATGTTCATTACAAGGAAGATGTGAACAATGAGAGGAATAATAAGAAAAGGAAATTGTGTGATGAGTAGATTTCATGGGATTTATAAAGGACGAGGAAGAGGAAATGGTGGCTATCAATGAAAGATACATTGTTATACATGTGGAGAAGAGGGAAAAAAGTTATTTTATTTTTCACGTGGAAATAATGTGAATGCCAATGAGAAAAGAACACAATTATCATATAGGGAGAGATGTTAGAGGATCAATTATTAGTCATGATAAAGAGGTTTTGGAGGACCAATTTATGGCCATGGTAGAGATATGTGGTAGGATTTAGTAATAGTGGCATTCGTAATAGAGAATTGGAAAGAAAGGACATTGAAAAAAAGGATGATCAACTAAATGTGTAGTAAAAGCACTTAAGGAAGATCAATGGAAGAGAAACAATACCTTTAGGAAAAAGTATAATTCTAGAGTTAGTATTGTAAATTCATCGTTAACAATGTTATTTCTAAAATATGGTTGTAACTGAGATGGTACAAAAATTGGGTTTAACAAAAAAATAATCCATAACCAGATAGATTATTTAGTTTCAAAACAACTATGTAGTGATGATGACATATCATTGCAAGGTATAATTCAATATAGGAGAATAGAATTATGATATTATATGTGATGTCATTCATACTGATTAATGTAGAAATTGTTGCAACCAATATCACACAATGGAAGTTGATAAAAAAAAATCACATAATTCAAAGAGATTATACATGGGAATCAATGACAAGAAACTTAGTCTTTATGAATTCACTCAAAATACATAAATAATAAATTACTTACATTCACAAAACCATCAACATCTCTAGGTTCTACACATACTCATTTTACATGATAATCTATGAGAGACATGTTGGCCCTTGACCAAGTTTTGGGAGATAGTTGGTCATGTTTGACCATTTTTGGGACTTCGACAGCCTGTCGAAGATGGAGCGCCAGACGAAGCGGAGATTGCAGAATCTAGGCCCACTTTTGGGTCCCTTTTGGTTTTTTGGGAATATCTAATGGGAAAGGGATGTCGGCCTGTGGGTTTACCCATGCTTAGGCCCACTTTTGTAATGTATAAATAGATATCTAGGAATATATCGGAAGATATAGATATGTATGCGATGTAAGCTAAGTGCTAATAGATTTTGTAAGTGCTATGTGCATCATTGTAAGAGGCTTGCAGTGCTAAGTGCAAGTCGTTGCAAGGAGTTGTGGAAGGCTTTGTGTTGTAGTGCAAGGAAGAAGGATCTAGCAAGCTGCACAGATCTTTTGTCCTATGCGAAGAAGGTTTTTGGTGGCTTTGTGATGAAACCGATTGAAGATGCTAATAAAGAAGAAGAGTTGGTGGATGTAGCCCCAGGGTGGGGGTGAGCCATGTAAATCTGTGTGTTATGCTTTGTGCTTCGACTTGATGTGTTTATCCCTTCTTTTGCTAAGTACTTTGATATATTTAAATAGATCTGCTTATGCTTTGTGCTTCTTAGAGGTGTGTGAATGTTAGATCTGACATGTATGAATATTCTTAGCACTGATCTACTAGATCTAATCTTCTTTACTATTGCTAAGTACTGAAATACCTTATATCTAAGTGAATGTTGCGATGCTTTGTGCTATCTGGGAAGTAGAGTAATGGTTGACTATTGATAATCTATCGATGCTAAGTGCTTTGTAAGCAATATAATCACAGATCTTTGTCCCAGCTAAGGTTGCAGACACTTGAGTCCTGCAACCACCCTTCCCTCTACCTCAAGTGAGACTTCATCTACTTTGCAGGTGTTGATGAAAGGTCTAATAGTTAGGGCTTTGTTGGTGTGCTCTTGAGCGTTGAACCCTGGGTCTGCCCCTATGCCAACAAATGGTTCCATTGTCGGGACCTGAAACTGTGATTGTTGGGAACTAAGAAAGAGGAAGATCTGTGCGTAGAGTTGTACCCTAGTGTGCAGTATTCTACTTGATCTGTAAAGCTTTGTGCTAAATAACGAAGGTTAGATCTGAGAAAAAGAAGCCCGACATGAAGAGAGAAGGCCAGATCTGAAAGAAAGAAGGTCGGATATGTAGAAAAGAAGCAGGATCTAAAAGCTTTGTGCTCCAAGGAAGGTAAAAGCAAGAAGTTCTAATTGAAAGAGGTAATATCTGTAAACTTTTTTCTCCATTAAAGGTAAGAATAGTTAAAGAAGTCTTAGATCTGAAAGATTTGTGCTTTATAAAAGTAAGATAAGTGGAAATTTTTGTTTCTAGAGTATGGATCTAGGTATATCTGATAGGTTTTGTCCTAGTTTGAAAGCTAGGGTGTTAATAGATGAAAGAAGGTTTGATATGAATATATCTGATAAGAATAATGAAAGATATATTATACCTATGCATAGAAAGAATGTTTGGACTAACAAATGGATGCATGATCCTAGAAATAATTTGTTGCAGGTTAAATCCTATGATCCTAGTGCGCAATACAGAAGAAGTTGGGGATCATTTCGAAGAAAGAGATGATTAATCCTCTGTTATAGTTGCAGAAGACCAGGACATCTTGCTAAGGAATTCCCTGGTAGAAGACCTAGTTTTCTTTGTTGTAAGGCTATGGACCATGAAGTGTTGGATTTCCCTAGAATGATCGCTAAGCTTGAAGGAATGAATCTGAACTAAGAAAACCCTAAGGAAGATCCAGAAAAGCCAGAAGCCCAGTAAGAATCAGAGAAAGTATTGATACAAATGAAAGAGACCCTGAATGACCACCGACATGTTAGATTATCAGATATTTTCAGATAAAAAAAATGCATTGAAGCAAGAATAGGGGACTTCGACATTGATTGTGTTCTTGATGAAGATACACAAGTGAATATTATGCCAGAAAGAACATTGTGTTACAAGGGAAAAACTCTCTATGGCCAAGGGTAAACCACAACAGACAGGTATGACTACAGAAATCAACTCAATTCCAACATGTGCTATATAAAATAATGTGCAATACGAGGAAGAAACCTACCTTGATCCAATCGTTTGATTTCGTTCCACCATTGAGCACTTTGACCCAAATCCTTATACCTGCAAGAATTTCTCAACAAACAAGTGATGCAAGTATATAGTGACAATATATAAAATGAGTTAGCACATCAGATAGCACAATCCATTAATAAACATTACAAATATGCCCATGTATAATAATCATATATTCGCAACATATTGATTGGACGGGAAAGGAGTATTTCTATTAATAATTGATCAACAAAAGTATCAACATTACAGACTTCCGTGTCAGCATGGTTTGAAACTAAGAAACCAAGTCCCTTCCAACTAGGTCTCCACCACTTCAATCCTCCACCAAAGGCAAGCTCATAGCAAAGAGATAAAGAGATTCTCTTGACAATAAGGGAAGAGCTTGGGGGATGAACACTGTGTTCAGACTTGAGGGACAAAGGGATGCAGACTCAATATGAAGTAATTTCTCCAGAGTAACTTTTCTCTCAAAGTTGAATGATTTCTCTCTCTTTTTCCATAGCTTGAAATTGTGCTCTTATAGCCTCCAGAATGCAACTAAAGGGCCGAGTCGGAACGTTTCTAGTATATGGAAGGCCAAATATCAGAGATCTTCTGTCGTGACATGTCAACCTGACCTCATTTTGTATTTTCTGGCACACATCTCGATATACGCAAGTTGTAGTGGAGTATCAATTGTATACACATCTTGCAAAGCAGTTAAGGAGCGTATATGTGGAAAAATATATGTTTTTCGCTCTAGATTTATCAAAAGGGGTTGATAAGTCTGCATAGGGAAATGGAAAAAGGCCCTTTGTGAAAGATAGCAATGATGAGGCAAATCTTGCTATAACAGATGCCCCCTAATGTGTGATATCATAGGAGTATCTACGATGGCCAAAATACATTATAAATAACCCAGAAGTGGAGTGCTAGAGAACCAGCTGGACGAACTCAATTGATCATTACATTATGTATTGAATTTGCATACATGGCTGCCAAAAATACAATGCAGATCCATGTGGAAAATATACCAACAAGTGTTCATGGCCATGAGTAGGCAAATATAAATGTGGTTACATGCCAATAGTTGTCATAGTCACGGACAAGGCCTAGTGAAACCAATCTCAAAATCAATCTTAAGATATCTGTATACCATGGAGTACAATCTAATCTCCCATGATTGCTGAAGTCAAATAGGTACTGATCCGATGAAATGAAAGCAACAGCTCAGGAAAGATGTGTCTACAAAGTGATGTCTTCAAGTATTCAATACAATCTGCCAATGGTGCAATTCTATATCATGTGAATAAATGAGTTGAGGTCGAACATGATGAGACATTGTTTGATTACCGGTCATTGAGGTATATCGTTAACAAATGTGAGACAACCTACCAATGATGAAAGTAGGTATCAACGCATTGAGTACATCTCTACAAATGTGAATAAAGGAGCTGGTGTCAAACATTTGAGAGATCCATTGATCAAGAGACATTGATGTATTTCCATCTGTCAATGGCGAGAGAGCCTGCCACTAATGACTACAAACCTCAAGGTACTCATAAAACTCTAAGTCTCATATCCAGAATACATGAGCTGAAGTCGATGTTCATGAACCAACGACCCTGTGCATATTTCGCGTGTGCCAAATGCAAGTGGGACATGAAAAATACCCTCTGAATAACAGCCAGTGATGAAAACTACTAACAAAGGCGAGGAAACCACCAATAAGTCTAATGGAATCCAAGACATTGCACGAATCCCAAGGTGTGAATAGATGTCTTGCCATCGAACATAAGGGAAACCACCCAATCAACAACCCATGATGAAATGTCGATTGTTGTGTTCAAGGTGACCTACCAATGATGAAAGTAGGGCCAGGGTGCATCATAAGACCAAAGTATCATGTGATTTTGAGACAAACTGAGGGTATGGCCGACATGCGAAGTCAAGATTTCTGAGGAGTGGCCGACATAGGTTGATAGAATTCCTTTGAATAAGAGCATGAGACATACGGTGGACTCTGGCAGCATAGAATTAATGATTTGACAATTAGATGCAGGAGGCATCCATAATGTTCTCTATAGTGGTTGGAAGATTAACCATTTAGTAGAGAAAATTCTGTAACGAGATCAGAATCCTAAGGCCATGCTAAATCCAAAATTATGATGACGCAAGGACTCAATAACTTTGTTCTTTGTGCAAAGGCGACATGCTGCTGCCAATTACAATATAGTACTCCCTTCCTACCCATCTTTTTTTGTTTTTTCATAACAATCGAATGTTATGATATAGAGGAGGGAACGAGTGTCACGAGTAAGAAAAACTAGTTCCAGCAGTGGAACGTACCTATGCTCAATGCAAGGAAATGCATGTGAGAGATGGACACTCGGGGTGATGTTCCCTCCAGGGTATATGGTGTCAAATTGCGAAGGATATATACAAGGCTCTACTTGGTTGAGGATGCAAACTGCTTGGGCCATGGTTTATAATGCAAAGCACGAACCAGCTAAAGGCTCAATACTGCAAGCAAGGGCATGAGATGCAATCACAATTTAACGCCAAAAAATGTCCTTTTTTATATCTTTTAGTCTACTTGGTGTGAAAAAGGGGTAAACTTGTGCCAAATAGACATCTTTTCAAATCCAATT
>SNQJ01S0136897.1:0-11739 GCA_010110895.2 Picea sitchensis
TCGAAATCCAGGGGTGCAATCTTGAACCCGCCAGCCTGGCACCCACAATCGACAAAGTGGGTAAGTATGGAATAAGGTAGAAGCGTGACCATAAATGTGAACCTGTGAGTCTGACAACCTGCGCACCAAGGCATTTTCGGAAAGACGACTAAGCAGAGCAATTAGAAAGCAAAAAGGGTAATAGAAAATGGAAAAAGTAGAAATGGGGAGGACACAAAGGCCCATTGTTGCCAAATCATCTTTTTCTAGTCTAATATTATATTCCCCCACTCACTTTGTATATTTAATTTACTAGCACAGTTGGTATACCTTTTCGAAGATTGTACCACAGAACCCTATGCTGTTACATAGAAGAATTCATCTTTTTGTCCAACCAATCTCTTTCTTCCAAGGTAGCAACGCCGAATATACAATGGACATGAAGGCAAGTTAGTATGAAGAAAGACATGTAAAAGAAAGAAATATAGTTCTATTTATTTCAATGTAACAACAAACAAAATACAATTCACATGAAAATAAGCAAAAATATATGTAGTAAATACATACAGAAAAAAAGGCGCAAAGCAGTAGAACAAGCACAACAAATACATAGACAATAAATGAAATACTCCACACTGAAATATGAAATAAGAGTACAGGTATGGACCTCTGTAGCTCCTCCTCTACATTCACGCCAAAGAGTCCATCATCCTCTCCAGCCATTCTATTTGTTTAAATGTAGCAATGTAGGAAAAATATAATGGGCATGAAGGAAGTTAGTATGCGGGAAGATATGTAATGAAGATAAGTTATTATGTAGGAAGGTACGCAACATCTACATACAATAAACTAGGTGAACACATATACAGTCAATAAATAAAATACAAAACAACGGAATATGAAATAACAATACAAGCATGTACCTTCGTATCCCCTCTTCCACCGCTGCAGTCAAGACTCCGTCGTTTTCTCCAGCTATTATGTTTGTTTGAATGTGGGAATGCACAAAATACAATGAACATGAATGGAAGCCGGTATGCACCGGAGAAAGAGTAATATGTACATACAGTAAATGAGAATCAACGAATAGAATAAAAGATAGGCAGAAACATGAACCTTTTCTTTTCTCCATCCATGGCTATAAATATATAAAGTCTTTATGTGCCAAAAATATATTACAAGTCACAAAATATTAAGAAACTGCATGGCCATAGCTAAACGTTTTTTTGTTTTCCATGGCAAAGTATCTAGATATGCTTCCAGACATGGAAATATAATTTTGCAGTATCTTTGGTGTACATATCATATCTCAAGTACAAGACAAATTGTATCGTGGTCCCACTAGTCTGTGTAGAGGATAAAGAATATGTATTGTGATATGGGCACATTCCACCATATATGGTTTATAAGTGCAATGTGCACATGTTTTATTTTAACAAAAAAACAACGGATATTGTAATTGCACATGTAGTTGTCCAATTATTTTTTATTCCACTATTTTCTGTCATGTCAACACTGAAGTATCAACAACATTTTACAGCAAAACAGATCTCAACCTCACCAGACATGGAAAATAACACAACTGTAGGTCCACTTGCAGGTGCAGGGTCTGAACACCGTAAAGCGCCCAAATAATAATAATAATAATAATAATAATAATAAAACAACTCCAACTGTCGGTGCAGGACCCCAACCCTGCAAAGCCAAAGTAAACAAAAGAAAACAGCAAGCACCAAACCAGTGAGAAAGCACGAACATGCCCAACTGCAACCCTAGGGCCCCAAACTCGTAAACTTGAGCCAACAACCAACAATCGATGAACCAACGAACAAGCAACAACCACCGAACCAGTAAACAACATATGTATCTCCAACGATTACGAAACTGCAACCGAAGCACAGAAGGAACCAGAAACATATGAGGAGCATGCCAGTAGAAAAAAACAAACATTCTCACTTGCAAACTGCAAACACTGAACATCAAAGAAGGAATAGAAAATGAAATTATGGCATGGAAACTTACTCTGAAACGATGAAAGGCAGAAGTGCAGGTCGAATTGAACCAAACAACAACAACTAGCAACCGACGAACCATCGAAGAAGAAGCACCCACTGAACCAGTAAACAATGTATGTAGCTTCAACGATGACGGAATTGCATTCTAAGACTAGAAGAAGTATGAAACATACAATGCCTATTCAACTGGTGGTAGACAACAATATTGTCCAAATTCACTGTTGTATGGAAAATTTCTACGAAAAATGTACTCCGAGAAGCCTATTTAGATAAACATTTAAGGCTGTCAAGCTGTCTAAGGGCCTCGCGGTATGCAAACATTTAAGTTGTCAGGCATATTTGAGGACCTTGCACCATGTAAACATTTAAGCTGTCAGGCCTATTCAAGCACCTCAAAAAAAGTGTCAATGATATAAACCTTTGGCATGCAAACATTTCAATACAAATACAAAAGAGTAATAATAATAGAACAAATAAAAAAATAAATAATGTTTTTAGTTCTGTAGTTCGAACAATAGAACGTTATAAACTTTGGAATTATCGATCAATTTAAACTTTGGATATTTAAACATTTCAACATGAATAGTACAAATAAAAAAAATACCGTAGATGATAAAACTTTTGATATGGCAAGATATAATGCATTGGGAATAGCGAAGCTAGCAATAAGATTTCAAATCTACCATCCAATCAGATCATGACATATGTGAGTTTTTTTATTATATAAAAAATAATGCTTTTAGTTCTCTATGTCGAACATTAGAAAGTATGAAAAAATTTGTAGTCAAACGACAAACTAATATAAAGTCAACAAATTATAGATTGCTATAGTCCCTCCACGTCTAGGGACTAATAAGTGTCATATTTCATGTTTTATGTTTTTCATTTAATTGAAATCACCAACTAACAAACAAATGACTAAACATAATTAACCATTAAAATAATGTAATATTAAAACATATTTTATTTTTTTTAAGTGTTAAATTTGGAATTGATAAATGTGAAAGTATTACATTATTGTAAACAACCGCCAAAAAAAAGTTTTGAAAATTCGATACATACTTTTATGTCTTGGGTGAAGTTAGTACATTCTTTCATTAAACGAGATGTTTTAAATTTGTTTAATATACAGGGAGTTTAGTTTAAATTTTTAAATTGAGCTTCGAAGATTTTCTAGCTGGGCTATCTCCCCTGGTATTGTACCAACTAAGGAGTTCTGATAAACAGCAATGGTTTCTAAATTGCTGCAGTTTCCAATAGAAGAAGGGATTGGACCCGTCAAATGGTTATTGTAGAGAGACATCTCCACAAGATTTTTCAAATTCCCAATTTCTGACGGAATCTCCCCTTGCAATCCCGAGGTGTCGAAGCTCAGATTTCGCAGTTGACTGCAATTGCCTATTTCGGGCGGCAGAGAGCCACTGAAATAGTTGGAGTATGCTGTGATTGTGTGAACACTAGCAAGCTTTCCAATAGCCGAAGGAATGATACCAGAGAGATTATTCATGTCTACCAACAGCGTAGTCAGGCTTAAGAGATTACCCAATTCAGACGGAATAAAACCAGAAATGTTGTTGGTACTGAGATTCAGAACGGTAGGAGGCTGCAGTTCCCAAGATCTGGTGGAATGAAGCCTGTGAAGAAATTGTCGGCGAGATTGAGTTCACGAAGCCCGGTGCAGTTCGCTATCTGGCGAGGAATAGCGCCGGATAACTCATTCCCCGAAAGATCGATCTTTTCGAGAGCAGCCACGTTACATATTGCACCGGAAAGTCGGCCAGACAACCCTCTACATGGCAGGGAAAATGAAATGACCGCCTTGATCCATTGCTGCTGCAGTTGACACCTTCCCGGCCACAAGGATCGACATCGGAAGAACTGTCATTTCTCGAGCTTGAAAGAACATTTGGAGGACCTCTAAAAGACGACTTGCTTTACAAATTTGACCGTCAGTTTCACTGTTAAATTCAATTTTTTTTTATGATGGGTTTATTCTTAAAATTGTTAAATCCTTTATTTTTATTTTTCTTCTCATTTAAATATATGTGTTTTTTCATTTTTATTGCAAATAAAAAAAACCTACTCACAACATAAAATTATTATGAAATTGTATTTAATATAACATCATCAAATTGTTTCACATGAAATACAACATTATTAAAAACATAAATAAAAAAGCTTAACAAATTATCTTGATGTAACAACGTACACATAATTTCAATTTACAAAAATAATCAAATACTAATTAGTATGCATGCAATGCAATGATGCTAAGATAGCTACAAGATAAGGAAAAAATAAAAAAATTAGTTAAGAATGGTTGTTGTAAACATAATAATAAAAGTTATGAATTGCAAAATTTGAAATAATTGTCATTATTAATATAATAAAATAATAAATATTACTGAATAATTTTGGATTTTTTTTTTAAATAATAATGAGTAATATTTCTAAAATGAAATAAAATAGAGCTTGTGAGAGGCCGACACCCATACTTTCTAGCTTGATCCAAACTAAGACAATTTACATCACTGCAATTGCAATTTAATATTAATGAGCTTTACCTCTTTGAATAGTTGCATGCAAGTTCTGAATTCTTGATCTTTTTTTCCCTTTCAACCTTCACTTTTCAACCTATAGAATGTGATACAATGTATTATGCATGCAACTTGCAATTGCAACTTCTATCTGGTATAGAATTTGTAACATATACTATGCATAATCTTTGCTATAAAATTTATAACTTATATGATGTATGCTTACACAAAAAAATCAACATTCAAATTTAGAAAATTATTATTATAATATATTATATATTATAATATATATTGTTATTATATTATATAATATATTATAATATCTATTGTTGTTATATTCTATTCTATTATCTTTTATTATATATATATATATATATATATATATATATATATTCCATCCAGATATTTGATAATTAAAAATGGAAAAAAACCAGTAAATATCTGTCAAATTTAACCACTGATCTGTGTATAGAATATAAACACTACAAATAAGTACATGTAATCTGCCAAAATAATTGAAAACAAGAAATATTATTAGAAACAAAAAAAATGATATCCTTTCATTCTCACCCTGTATGCTTGCCGGAAGGATCAGGAAGTTGAGGAAGAAGATCAGTTGGGTGATAAACTGGAGCTTTTGGTCCTACTCTCAATTCTGTAATGTAAAATTACAAAGGTTAACAGATTACAGATCTGAATGTCTATCTAAAACGAAGAAACGAAGATTCCAGTGCAGGTATAGTTTATTTAACCATATTTGTTTATCAGAAGAACGTGTAAGTTCCCCCGTAGGCGACTAAGTCTACTATAACAGATTAAGAGAGTTACTGTAGCCCAGCCGGCATATGCCTCAGATCTCCAGCCCTCGTGTGGTCTTGTGGATGGAAGAGGACGCGTTTCATGGATAGAGCATTGTACATAACAATTATTAAAGTAATTTTGAGTATCATTGTCTTTCATTACTTTGAGAGACAAACCACCCTGACATCAAATGAATAATGACTGAGTGAAATACGATGTACATAACTTTGTTGGGTTGTGGTGTGTGGATCCCAACTATAATAAATAAATTCATTGATTAGGTGGTAGTTGTTTATTTAAATAAATTCATTGATTAGGTGGTAGTTGTTTATTTGAATTCTTTTCTTCATCTTCATAGGGCTCTTCACCATTTGACTTGTAGCCAAACCAAACACAAGAGACAATGTTCTAGACCAAATTTCATCTACCCCAATTTCAACCTTTGAGCATCCGCTATGTTAATACCATGCAAACCAATTGATCTATCAAACAATGTTAATACCATGCAAACCAATTGATCTATCCAACAATCTCTATAGTAATAAGTGATTCCTTTGTTCTAGTGCGATATTATAAGTAGTTTCTACAAGAAACACGAGATTTTGACTCTATGTAGATATTTTGAGGCGGTCACAACACTATTATATGTTTTTTCTTTTTTCCCACTCAAAGATTATAACTAAGAAGTTGAAAAGATTTGCAAAATATGAACAATCAAGTTAAATAGTACAAACAAAATAACATGGCTTAAAATTGGATCCATAAATCTCATGGAATACTTCCATTAAATGAGTAGATGATAAAATTAAGATAGGATGTTAAGATGTAGAAACCAAAGTTCAGTGTACTAACTAACTATGTCAAAATTCCCTTATGAAGCCAACTTATGAGAGGGACTATGACATTTAGTTCATGGAAATTTCAATAACAAGTTTGTAATGTGCTTATGATGCACATTCTTTTTTAATTGGTAGAACTATTTGTTTATTTAATTTTGATCATTTTAATTTTAAAAATTATTTTTCAAAATATTAAAAACAAAAAAATATATTGAACATAACATGATTTTGTGATTTCCAACATACAAAATATAATGCAGAATATTTCCATTTTGTGTTTTTCAACATATAAAATATAATGCATAATATTTCCATCCCAATTGAATTGTGTGGGTAAGAGAAAATAATGAATTATAATGATAAATTAGGGATTGTAACTTAAATTATGAACATGACATGGTTATGTGATTTGCAACATATAAAATATAATACATAATATTACCATGGAAAACACTAATTTAAGAACCAATTTTTGTAATGATAGGTCACGTCCACTAATTTAGTTAATAATTAAAGTATTATTTTAAAACGAAATATGGCACTACTTGGTCAAGTGCAACAATTGAATGTGGTTGGGTATTTTACATTTTTGTAGACAAAGATTTGATAAATTTTGCAATTTTTTGTTCACTACCATGTAGTGTGTGGAGGGTTGTCCATGGATAGAGGACTCGTTGTCAGGATAGTGACCGATACATATACATGGAAACAACCATGGTAGGACTAGATGAAGGCCAAAGCATCATGGAACATGCTGAAACAAAAAAAAAATTCCTAGGCAGACCCACATTCGAATCCCGGACTGATCAAATCCCATGTACATTCCTTTAATTCCTTTCATGGATATAAGAAAAATGAAAAATGGATGCAATATTAATGCAGATCCAGGAGGATATGCTCCCCAACGACACCCTGCGCTAGCCAGGTGCTCTCCTGCAAGCCCTGCAACACTCCCCCATGGGAAAAGACATATCCTCTATAAAGGAAAGGAAACATCGAAGTGAATTTGGGTGGTTGTTTTGTTTAAAGACCGTGAGATTTTGTTTTTGGGAGGATTGGAAGATGTTTCAACAAAAGGTCGCGTCTGAATCAAATTTCATATACTTAATGGCTATTTGGTTGATCCCCAAATACACTTCCATTCCCATCTATAATTATATATTGGGATTCCAAACTTTTTAAGTTCGAATGCCACTCACAACATGCGAATTAAATACCATGTTTAAATACAGGGCCTTATAAATGTTCTAGTATATTCTTTTGAATGCAGCTACAATTCCTTTTCCTTTGATTCAAAGTATTGCTTCAAATGCATAAAACAACCCTTTTTATGTAAATTTAATGTATTACCTTCGAATAAAGTCAATGGTCCCTTTGTTTTATTTTTTCCAAGTAAGATGACATCCTTTGATGAGACCTAACTATCGAGAATTGCACCTAATATCTTATCAAGGTTTTTAAGAGATTATTGATAAATAAGCTATTATAAATTAAATAAAGAAAAAACAAGAAAATAATATAATATTGATTGAAAATTTGAAAATGATGCTACCTATATAAAATGTGCTCTCTAAAATTGGAATTTATATTTAAAAGTTAAAGCCTCTTGAGATATTTTGAACTTCACAAGTGGAAATGCACTCTTGTAAAATATAACGTGTCATATAAAGGAAAATAAACTTCATGGGTTTTGAAATGAAAAAGTAAAATAAATGGCATTTTCTTTTATCCATTTTTATTTTTCCAAATAGAATGGTGGTCCTTACTCTTAAATGTTAAAGTGTGTATTTTTCAATACAATTGATATCACATGAAAAAATTATTTATCATTAAACATAAAAAGTAATGCATTTAGATGACGGAGTATATAATCATAGTTTTGAATATTTCCTAAGGGCATAACGCCAAGTAACACAACATTCTAGAGGGCATAAATCCAAGTATATAATCCATGTTGGAATAAACGACATAATGCCAAGTAACACAACACTCTAAAACCTTCATAAGTTAGGTTATTTGCTCCATGAAAGGCATTTAATGCTAAAAAAAAACCTAACACTCGAGAACCTTCATGAGAATCATAAACATTGATTAACACGACTGCCTGTAAACCTTCATGGTGAATCAAAGCCATTGATCAACACCACTTCCTGTGAGGCGTGACAACCCAGAAGGGGTTTCATATTTAGTAATAATGTTAGACAGAGAAACTGCATGAGATGATGACATATTTGTTTGCTCTCATGTACAAACAAACTTCAGTGCCTTTAGAGGAGGTTGGGAAGTTCAAGTAGAAGGTATTTGGGTTTTTGAGGGATAAACCGTTGGAAGTAGAAGGCTTTGGAGTAGTGAAGGTGAATCTGGAAGGAGACTCATCTCCAACCATTGTCCATTCAAACAGGGCCTTGGGTGATCAATTTAATGGAATCATAGAAGCGAAAGGCTTGAGGGGAGAGACAATAGTAATGATGACTTGAGGAGGCCTTGTGAAAATATCAATGTAATGGAGAAGAATTAGTCACAACCATGACTGTTTGTTCCAATAAAACTAATTATTGTTATTCGAAAACCAAGAAGAAATACATAAAATAAAACTAATGACTATTATTCAAAAACCAAGAAGAAATACAAAAAGAATTTAATATATTTTTTTTTTTACCAAAGTCGAGAATTATGCAACCTCGAACGATCTTCGTTGCTCTGAGCTAACACACTCCACTCTCCGCTAATTGAGGATTGGGGTCTGGAACGAGATTTGTGCCTGGAGGATATCAAATATCAAATTGGATTGGAAATTCCTGGTTAGTCATGTTGAATAGGTCGTTCCAAAGTGGCTTTTTTCATTATCTGAATCACTAAACAATAGTATTATGTTGTGATTCCGCTACAGGGACATGGCAAACTTTTTAGGGTTATCACTGCCCTTGTTTCCTTCCAAAACAAATTGATCCACAACTGGTGTTATAGCAAGATTTTCCTCACCCTATGCAATCTTGCACAGAAGGCCTTTTTCAATTTCCATATGCAGAATTATCATCCCTGTTTGTAAATCCTAGAGCTAAAAATATATTTTTTCCACATGTAAGCACCTTTCCTAATATACAACATGCGTATACGCAGGATGCACCACTAAAACCCGCGTTTATCGGGATTTGTGCCTAAAAATGCAAATTAGTGTCGGGTTTCCATGTCACGACAAGAAATCTATGATCCTTGGCCTTCCATATAATGGAAACATCCCGAATCGGCCCTTCAGTTCCATTTGAAGGCTATAAATGAGCCAATTCTGAGCTATGGAAAAGAGGAGAAATAATTCAACTTTGAGAGAAAAGTTACTCTGGAGAAATTATTTACTTCATATTGAGTCTGCATCCCTTTTTCCTTTAAGTCCGAACACAGTGTTCAACCCCCAAGCTTTTCCCTTTTTTGATTGAGAACTTCATTGTCTCTCTCCTTTGAGCATGCCTTTGGTGGAGGATTGAAGTGGTGGAGGCCCATCTGGAAGGAACTTAGTTTCTTAGTTATGAACCGTGTTGACATAGAAGTCTGTAACATTTTCACTTTTGCCGATCATATATTAATAGAAATATTATTTTCCTGTCCAATTGATATCTTGCAAATATTTGAATTATTATTCCATGGGTGTATTTGTCTTGTTTATTAATGGATTATGTTATTGAATGTGCTAACATAATTTATTATCACCATATGCCTGCTTTTCTTGGTTGTTGAGGACTAGTTGTAGGTATATTGTTTTGGGTCAAGTGCCCAATGGTGGACTTCATCGAACGTCTGGACGAGGTAGGTGTTTTATCTTGTCTTGCTAGCATATTTGTTTACATAGAATACTTGAGAATAGAGTTGATATCTGCAGTCATTTCTGTCTGTTGTGGTTTACCCTGGCCATAGAGATATTTTCCTTGTAACAGAACTGGCGACCATACTAGGGATTGAATCTTCTTTCTTAGGGTTTGAAGTGTTCTTCTCCTTAGATTGATCTCGTTCCTATTATGTTTCTTGTCGTATCATGCTTGAAATCCTTTGTTCACTATGGGTCTGAGTTTTTCATCCTTCTCCCTTGCATGG
Source organism: Picea sitchensis (assembly GCA_010110895.2). Taxonomy (NCBI): domain Eukaryota; kingdom Viridiplantae; phylum Streptophyta; class Pinopsida; order Pinales; family Pinaceae; genus Picea; species Picea sitchensis. The sequence continues at coordinate 10,258 of SNQJ01S0136897.1, forward strand.
ATTTGTTTTTGAAACATATACGCGGTTTTTGTCTTAACAGTCATGTATATACACGGGTTGTCCCTCTGCAAGCTACGTACATACGCGTTGTTTCCTTGAACAACCGTGTACATCATCCTTATTTTCTTGTTTGATGGATTTGGTGATTGTTGGGTGGGATTTGATGTTTGCTGACTCTTCTTGGGTCTCTGTAGTGACTGTTAAGTGCCTGTGGGATGACAAGAAACCTATTTGGGGTTGAATTTTTGGATGGAGTCTTTCTCATCACCTTTTGATTTTGATTGTCCTTGTACATTGGGCTAGGTGTTTTTCTCCTTGGTATTCTTCTTGAGTTATCTCTTTCTATACACGGTAGAGTTTTATATATCAAGTTGTTGTTCAGTCTATGCATTTTCATTTATGTTATATTGAAAATACAAAAATATTAGGCATTTCTCATTGCTTGGCATTTTTTATCTTTTGATTCTTTGTCATTAGCTTAGTGCATGTAAAGAAATATTGCATTTTTTACTTCAGAATTGTAGAATTGAAATTTAAAATTGCATTTGTTTTAAAAAGCATATCATTCATTGAAAATTGAAGTTAGGACTTTGCATTGTATTCATATTTACTTTACTCGTTGAGTCATAACATCACAAGTTTCACTACCATACATTTTTGAGTAAGCAAATCCATTAAAATTAATGCTATAATTTAAAATTGATTAGTCACGATTTTATTTTCTAGGGTGCACAAACTAGCTTAGGATTTAGTGCCTTGGAATATGATTTTGTGAGTAAACTTCTCCAAGGCAATTAAATCAACATATGTGTCTAACAAAGGGAGTGGAGAAATCCATTGTATAATTGGTAATATCAAGAGGCTCCTCTCACACCGGAGTTAATCATGAGGTCGCGCGAGGTTGGTTGAAGGGATATCCCCCCAATACCTTCTTAGCGTCAGAGATATTTATGGGGATCTATTCGTATCTAGGTATCTTTCTAGTGCCTTTACCTCCATGAGAGTTGGTACTTTCAAGGTTTTGGGCTTTGCTACCCTGCCCATACGGTGGACCTGACTAACAACTGCTCGCCTATGCATCGGTTATACATTGGTTGTTTAGTTTCTTGACTTAGGTGCCACATAGGTTACTTGTAGGGGTTATTCTACAGGTATCATGGGTCATATAAGGGTCAGACAACACACAACCTTTATGGAGTATTACCTCTCAGGGGGGATCTGACCAACCGGTTGTTAATCCCACGAGGGCCCTTATAACTGATTATGTTACCTCCAATCTTTAGAAGGGAGTCTTAGGCCCCTCTTGGGTGAGACATACCTTCTTTAGGGAGGGAGGCCACCTTCAGCCGCTTTACCCCGTTTGTGTGCATATTGGTCGTTTGATTTTTGGTGTGCTCTTTGATTACTAGTTGGCCTTAGGAGTTTTTTTTGAGTTTTCATTATCATGGATAGTGGAGTTCCTTTGGATCCCTCATTTATTTC
>SNQJ01S0136897.1:11765-22549 GCA_010110895.2 Picea sitchensis
TGAGGGAAAATCCATCCTCTTTTCAGAATGGTATGCAGAACTATGATGCTCAGTCCAAGCCTCGGGTCTCTAGTAATTTTCCTATTGATATGTCAAATATGCCTTAAAGTTTTCCATCCTCTCCCTGACCCAATTATATGAATCCTAACATTGGATCTGAGGGCACCATGGCCCCACTGCCTACATCTTCATTTGATATGAGTCATGTCCCTCAACCAACCCTCATTGTGGGAGGTTGGAACCTCCCCTCTTATGGATCTAGTCCTAGCTATGCTCTTTCAAGAGCCAGTTCTCAAATGGGTGCTTATTCTACTTATTACACCCCATCTATGTATCCTTCGTCTTCCATGCATGTTCCTTCGAACACTTTTCCCATGACGGGTCTTCATATATCCCTAGGTGTTTCATTCGGGGAGAATCAATTTTACGGTTTGGGTTCCCTCTTCATGAAAACCCTTCACAAGGGGGAAACATATATCCTCACTTGAATATTCCTTATCATACTTCTGTCTCTTTGCAGACTTCAGTGATGATTTTTGTACACACCTCTTTGGATCAATTATCCAAAGGATACTACCTTTCCAGACGGGGATAGCCGGTAATCTAGGACCCTTCACAGTCGACAATGTTTCAAATCCAATCTTTCCCTAGACCTTGGTATCAAATGTGATAGCTCAATGCTAGTTCAGTCACTGCCAATCATACTGGAGCTCCATCACCAACCATTTCTAGTCATGTTGGAGATGGGAAAACAACCTCGGCAAGTCATGTTGACAACCCTCACCCAACCACTTATAGTCATGCTAGGGGCATCACTCTATTCACCACGAGTCATGTCAATGTCACATATCCAACCTCTATACATCATGTAGGAGATGACTCTCTCACCTTTTCCAATCATGTTGAGAGCATGTCACCAACCACTGAGAATGATGTTGGGGGCATCGAGAAGCCTAGATGCCTCAGACGTAAGCCTAAATTCCTTTGCAGGACTTGTGAAGGAGATAACCTTACACATTTGTGTTCAACTACTGCTGGGATACCAGAAGCATGGTTCTCACCCGAGGGTCCTTTGGGTTCTAAAGTGTCTATGGTTTCCCCACATCCCGTGTCTCCTTTGATTGGAATGACAGTAATGCCACTGCAATATTCTCTTGAACACACCCTCGTTGTCGAGGGTGATGTGTCCCCTATCCTTGCTATCATGCATCCTCTTCAACTTAGAATTGAAGAAGTGGTTGTATCATTGCAGTCTCTGGTCAATCCTACTCTCCTTGTGGAGAGTGATGCATCCTTCAACCATGTCATCAACATTCCCGATAACGCTTCTTCTGAACAAGAGAGATTTTTTCAATCCTTGAGTACCCCCCCTCCAATTCATGAGGAGTTTCCTTTTGATTGGGATGGTCTTGTGGGGTATCCAATGCCCCTCCCTATGTATTTTCAGGTAAGAGACATCATCCGATATATCACAGAGATGATAACCTCCACTAACACTCTATCCTCCTCGACTTGGAGAGATTTGGGTTTTCCCAAGCTTATCTCGACTATTCGTAAGATACTAACATTCCATAGAAGTCCAGCACGAGAGCCTTGGCCTCCCCCATGACATGCCACCTAGAAACCTCTTAGCGAGTCCGAGTTAAGCTCTTTTCTGACTCGTCTAAAAAGAAAAAATATAGCCGAGTGATTTGTCCCTTTCACACTCGTTAAGTTGGACTTGAAAGGTCGTGAGTCTTAGTTAAGCTCTTTTCCAACTCGTCTTCAAAAGTGAAAAGATTATCGAGTGAAATTGTCTCTTTCACACTGATAAACTAGATTTGAAAGGATGTTTATTTGGCACAGGTTTATCCATTTTTTCACACCAAGTAGACTAAATGTCATGAAAAATGACATTTTTTTGCGTTAAGTTGTGATTGCATCTCATTCCCTTGCTTGCAGTATTGAGCCTATAGTCGGTTCTCTCTTTGTGTTATAAATCATTTGCCTCAGTAGGTTTTGCATCCTCAACCAAGCAGAGACTCATTTAGATCCTTCGCAATTTGACACCCTATACCCGGGAGGGAACATTCCCCCGAGTGTCCATCTGCTGCATGCATCTCCTTACATTGGGCATAGGTATGTTCCACTGCTAGAACTAGTTTTGCTTACTTGAAACACTCGTTTCCTCCTCTGTATCATAGCATTCATTTGTCTATGAAAAAACCAAAAAAAAGATGGGCGGGAAGGGAGTATTATCTTATATTGGAATAAGTTGTGTCACCTTTGAACAAAGAAAAAAGTTATTGAGTCCATTTGTCATCATAATTTTGGGTTTAGCATGCCCTTAGAAAGCTGAGCTTGTTACATATTATTCTCTACCGACTGGTTACTCTTCCAGTCCCTACGAATAATTTCATTTAATTCCTCTTGCATCTCATGGTTTCATCATTGAGTCTATGTTGTTGGAGTCTTCCATATGTTTCATGGTCTTGTTCAAAGGAGGTCTATCAGCCTATGTCGTCCATTCCTCAGAACTCTTGAATTTGCATGTCGGCCATACCCTTAGTTTGTCTCAGAATCACATGATATTGTAGTCCTATCATGCACCCTGGTCCTACTTTAATCATTGGTAGATAACCTTGAACCCATCATCGACATTTCATCATTGGTCGTTGACTAGGTGATTTCCCTTGTGTTCAACAGAAATACGTCTATTCACACATTAGGATTTGTGCAGTGTCTTGGATGCCATTAGCCTTATTGGTGGTTTCCTCTCCTTTGTTAGCAGTTTTCCTCATTGGATGTTATTCAGAGGGTCTTTTTCGTGTACCACTTGCACTTGGCACACACGAAAGATGCATAGGGTTGTTGGTTCATGAACATGCTCTTTGTCCGATTTCCTCTAAATTATGAAGCTCCTGCTTTATACCTCATGTTGAATGATGTGTGATGCCTTAATGCTCTCCTTTCAGCAAGTCTCCTTCCATCGAATTCAACTCATCTATTCTGGAAACGGGACCTAGAGTCTTATGAGTACCTTGAGGATTGCAATCATTAGTGGAAGGTTCTCTCGCCATCGACAATTGGGAATACATCAATGTCTCCTGATCAACGGATTCTTCAGGTGTTCGACACCAACTCCTTTATTCACACTTCTAAGAATGTACTCGGTGCCTTGATTCCTACTTTCATTATCGATAGGTTGTATTTCCTTTGTTAACAACATACCTCAATCATCAGTAATCAAACGATGTCTCATTGTGTTTGACCTCAAATCCTTTATTCACATGATGTAGACTTGCACCTTTGGCTTATTGTTTATAAGACTTGAAGACATCAGTATGTGGCCGCAAATTTCCTGAGATGTTGCTTCCTTTTAATTGGACCAGTACCTACATGACTTCAGTGATCATGGGAGATCAGATTGTACTCCATTGTATACAAATATCTTCAGATTGATTTTGAGACTCGTTCTACTGGGCCTTGTTCGTGACTGTGACAACCTTTGGTAGGTAACAACATTTGTATTTTCCTATTCATGGCCACAAACAGTTGTTTGGTATATTTTCACATGGATCTGTAGTGTAATTCAAATTAGCAACCATGTATGCAAAGTCATTGCAGAATGTAATGAACAACTAGTTCTTCTAGTTGGTTCCCCATCACTCCACTTCTTGGTTGTTTATAATGTATTTTGGCAATCGAAGATACTCCTCTGACCTCACACATTAGGGGGCATCTGTTATAGCAAGATTTTCCTCACCCTATGCAATCTTGCATAGATGACCTTCTTCCATTTACCTATGCAGACTTATCATCCCTTTTGTAAATCCCAGAGATAAAAATATATGTTTTCCACATGTACGCACCTTGACTACTATACATCATGCGTATATGTAGGCTGCACCACTACAACCCACGTACATCGCGATTTGTGCCCAAAAATGAAAATTGGTGTCGGGTTTCTATGTCACGAAAGGAGATTTATGATCCTTGGCCTTCCATATACTGGAAATGTTCCGAATCAGCCCTTCAGTTCCATTTGAAGGCTATAAATGAGCCAATTCCGAGCTATGGAAAAGAGGAGAAAGAATTCAACTTTGAGATCAAAGTTACTCTGGAGAAATTATTTACTTCATATTGAGTCTGCATCCCTTTGTCCTTTAAGTCTGAACATTGTGTTCAACCCCCAAGATCTTCCCTTATTTGATTGAGAACTTTATTGTCTCTCTTATTTGAGATTGCCTTTGGTGGAGTCCCAACTAGAAGGAACTTTGTTTCTTAGTTCTAAATCGTGCCGAAACAGAAGTCTGTATCATTTTTCACTTCTGCTGATCATATATTAATAGAAATAATCTTTTCCCATCTAATTGATATCTTGCAAATATTTGAATTATTATTCCATGGGCGTATTTTTCATGTTTATTAATGGATTATGTTATTGAATGTGCTAACATAATTTATTATCGCCATATGCTTTATTTGCTTGGTTGTTGAGGACTAGTTGTAGGTATATTGCTTTGGGTCAAGCTCTCAATGATAGAATTCATTAAACGTCTGGATGAGGTAGGCCTTTTATATTGTCTTGCTAGCATATTTGTTTACATAGCATACTTGAGAATAGAGTTGATTTATACAGTCATTTCTGTCTTTTGTGGTTTACCCTAGCCATAGATATATTTTCCTCGTAACAACTGGCTACTTGCCATTTTTTCAATATTTCATTATAGACATTTCGAGTAAGTCATGGATAGAATAGGGTAGCCATCTGGTATTTTGTCACTGCCAAGCTTTATTCTCTCTAGTGACTCTAGTTTATGTTTAGGAAACATGATTTTCTTTCAACTGTTCTTTAAATCCAGGGACACCTCATGACAACACCTCACCCTTGTTGGCATGGTGACATCTTTACCCCTAATTACAAGGATAAAATGCCCTGATTCACTGTGTTTTTTTCATTTTGTTAAATTTTTTAGTTTCAAAGACGGGGTAACAAAAAAATGGTGTAAAATGACCTCTACTAATAATGGTAATACGAGTAAAGTATCATAACTCCCCTGCCTCTTTCCTAGTGACCATGCATTTTTGTTGTTATCATTTTGTCAGTATGAGATTTGCATTGGACTGTCAGTTTCTTTTGATGAAAGGAAAAATTGAAAAAATACTGCAGCATAAATTATGTACTTGGATGTTATTGTTTAGGTGGGAGATTGCCTCTGACATGGTTCCCTCAAGACTTCATGAATATACCAATGATAGAGATGAAAATGTGTCCCAAACATCATACATTCTCTCTGGGTCGAACGTATAGATTTTACACAGGGAAGAAAGTGTTTGAGTTTGGTCACGGACTGAGTTACTCATCTTACACTTACAAGTTATCTTCCACGACCATCAAGAAGATTGATCTGAACGTAGTAATGGAGCATGTTGAAGCCCGTAACAGAGGAAAAAATTATGTCAGAGTGGTGAACACCCCTTCCAGAAAGTTAAAATTTAGATCCTCCATACTTGTGCGGAACCATGATAAAATTGATGGTAGGCATGCTGTGCTATTGTTTTCCAAGTCCCCTGCAACCCACAAAGGAGCTCCATGAAAGCAACTAATATGATTTCAAAGTGTTCACATCCAAGGTAAACACACAGTCAAAGTTTCATTTGTTGTTAATCCTTGTGATCACTTCAACACTATTAAGGAGAATGGGGAAACCATTTTTTCCATCGGTTCCCATTCTCTGATTGTTGGTGATACTCAATATCCAGTTTCACTTGTCACCAAGAATTTGAATGGAAATGAATAGTGCTAGTACCTAAAACGATGGTTGTCTTTAGGACAATACTCCAATTTCACTTGTCACCAAGCATGTGAATGAAAATTCATTGTATCACACCTAAATGGATATCATCGCATCTTTGGCCTCGCTCATCTGCAAGAAACTCGCCTTCGAACTCATCCGCTACATGCGCTTCACGAACTACCAATAACGATCGATGAGAATATGACAGGGTTAGCCTCTGGTGGAAGCAGATCTGGGAGAATATGCTCAGTTCTTCTGACGTCATTGCGAAGGCTACCTTTGATGCATTCGAGAGGTTATTCTAGGAATTCAATAGCAAAAGAATGATCCTTCGCTCCTTCACGCCTTTGCAACGGAGAAAATAATAAAGGAACTCAAATGCAACAGGCCATGCTCCTTATAAGCTTGTAAATCTAAGAGGAACGATAAGGTGGTGGTGCAACAAGATGGTGGAAGTAGGGCGGTAAAAGAAGATAAGAAGTAAATGGAAAGGTGCCAGTTGGAATTACACATACCATGTTTTTATATGACTTCGACAGACGACGAAAATTAGAGGAGAATCTCCCCTTAAAGAATGCCTTCGACGTAATTAATAAAATCGATCCTCCATGTCACTTTTCACAAAATAACCACGTCACCTCTTTCACAAAAGGAAAAGAACGATGAAAAACATTGGAAACTAGAATTCTTGAAAAGCGTCTCCTTCCATAATGCATTTAAAGCCTCCATGTGTTTCCTATGATCCTGCTTAATTTGCATCAACTATTGAAGACCATTCCGTGTTCAATATTTGCGGTCAATCAACCATTTTGCAATTGTTTCTTCCAGAGCCACTCCTCTTCAAAATCCAATAAGGAATTTGGTTATTTTCAAATGAATTTGGATAATTTTTTCCACAATTTGAAATGAACCCTTAAAGATTACATGGAAAAATATAGGTATATTTTTTTTAAGAAGGCAAGAGATTTCAAAGATGTCAATGGATGCTCTATTAAGCACTGTGTAACAACTACTTGATGTGTTGGAGGATATGGAGAAGCTCCTCAATATCTCAACTCGCTCTTATTACGTCGATAGACTTACACCTATTGGAAATGACTAAAATTAAGGACTTTTTAATTACATATGAGTGTTTAAGATAGGTTGTGATTTTAACTTCCTTTCATGAAAAAAAATGTCAGTTTGTCATTAAAATGGGTAATTAAGGTGATTTTCATAATGAGAACGGTTCATTTTAGATTTAAATGTTTCACTGAATTTAATTTTTTTACTATGTTTTGGATTTTTAGTTTTTTTAGATGTCCTATGAATGACGCTCACTATGCGTGTGAAGTGGGCCATTGAGAACCTTCCTTCCACCTTTTTACAAACCTTCCTTCCGCTACCATGGTAATTCCAAACACTCTTAATAGCATATCCATGTTCATCAACCACAAGTTATGTAACTAAGCTAGTGCACATGACAAGGGTCATGGTTTCCATACCCCTGGATATAAAATACTCCTACGTCTTTATAATCAACATGCCCGAACTTAAATCCAACGACATCAAGGCATCTCATAGCACTTAAATCTAGATCATCAAATTTTGCCCCAATCTTTTTTTGTCGATCGTTTGATAGGGTTTTGTTAAGATGTGTGTTGTTGTGCTCTACCAACGTTAAGGGGACGACGAAAACATTTTGAACATAAGTAAAGAGTGGAACAGGATTGAAAAAGAAGAAAGGGAAGTGAAATACATTAGCATAGAGTTACAGGGTGGGGAACTTCATGAAAGAAATTCACCTAGCCCGCTGATTTCAACCTTGAGGCTAAATCTGTCGCGTCATGATGGCTTCCCTCGCGAGAAACCTAAGACTATTGAAGTTAAAATTGCATAATCCCTTTTCATTATGTGCATAGCCGAAGCTTTGGTGAATTTTGTAGGGTTTCGTTGCACATGCGCTACCAAGATTTTGCATGTTTTTTCTTTCAGGCTTCACAAATATGCAACGCCATCAATCTATGTCTCCAACAACAAGCTGTGTTTGAATAAATATTTAATATATTTCTGGTGCATATTGTGCATCTTTTCGAATACTTGCTTGTAAGTATTTTTCCCGTTATCTCAATATTATTTATGTATTTTAGTTATCAATTTACGGTTCATAACTCAAAGTTTGTGATGTTGGAGAAGTAATATATTTATATATCAACTAATCATTTGATGTGATTCGCATTTCAAGTAATTTATTCTGAACATTTTATCTTCATTTGATGTGATTCTGCATTTCAAGTAATTTATTGTGAACATTTTATCTTTGAAAATTGAGATTTAACATTTTTCAATAATTTATTGTGAACATTTTATCTTTGAAAATTAAGATTAACCTTTTTTACTTTTTTTATTTTTTATTAGTATTTTTTTATTAACATTTAAAAAATTGTTTATAGAATATCAATTTTCATATAGATAGATAGAGGTTTAGGCATGCGATTATATTTTAATCTAGTTCTATTATGTTAAGTATTTAGCTGATACTAAGGATTAATTGAAACTTTTTGGTTTTGGGTGAAAATGATTTGGATATGTATAATTTTGCAATAACTCAAAGTAACTTTATAAGTGCATGATTAATAATGCCTTTCCTTACTCTCAGCAAATGGTTAATACATTTGTAGTGAAATTGGATTGAGGGAATCTATTAGATATCAAATTCGGAGTGTTTGAACCAATTAATATCTAAACTAAACATAACATATTGTTTATTTTTATTCTTAAGAAATATTACAAGATAAAGTTATATAGAGATTTCATGTATTTTTACTCATTAGTGGTATTTTTGCAAATTGTTTTGGGTAAAAAAAAATATTTCTAGTGATATTTTTGCAAATTGTTTTGGGTCAAAAACAATATTTGTAGTGGTATTTTTGCAAATTGTTTTGGGTAAAAAACAATAATTTTTTTCCATAGAAAAGATCAAAATTCTCTTCATCATCTTCCATCGTTTGAATTGTTCTTCCATCAAGAAAACATCCTCTATTATAATGTTTCCTTAGTGGTTTGTTTTGTCGTATTGTAGCTAAAATAACACCTTTACATTTTATATTTTAGGTCCAATAAAAAATGTATTATCAAAATCAACTTTTAAAAAGCGAATAAGATTCAAGATGATGGTGTCAATCATAAGAATAAATATTTTTGGAGGGAAATGAAGAAAACCACATTTTTACATGAAAAAAATGTGTTTCTTTTCATGTACATAAAGAAGAGTGCCTACATTTGAAATTGGAGTAAACCTAAAATAAAATAAGTCAAAAACATGATTAAAAAGCAATTTTCTTTTTCATCTCTTATTTTATTATTTTGATTATTCATCTCTTATTTTATCATTTTAACTATTATTTTATTATTTTAATTAAAAACACACTTTTAAACCTATAACATCATATGTACAACTATATTTTTTTCATTATTAAACTATGAATTTATGAGCAATGAATTCAAATACTCAAAAATTCCTTCATGTGCAAAATTCTAGATTTATAATTAATTGTAAATATAATTAATTATTTATGTTCACATAAAGTATTGAGTATTTTAAATATGAATATGTTAAAAAGATGAACAAACTCTTCATTTTTATTCTAATATTTATAATTAATTGTAAATATAATTAATTATGTATGTCCACATTTTAAGAGTATGAATATTTTAAATATGAATATGTTAAAAAGATGAACAAATTCATCATTTTTATAAGAATTTTGTGAAAATTATAATTTCAATAAGAAATTTAATAATGAAAATATACTCTTAACTATTTTAATCCAATTTAAAAAAATCAAAATTTCAAAATAAAAATAAAAATTTACCTACAAATACTCACAAATATATAAATACAAAACTTAAAAATAAAACTTAAAAATAAAAATAAATTACCTTATAAAAAAAACTCACCCTAAAAATGGATACCATATGTACCTTCATAGTTGATGCCATATGTACCTTGATCTCGCTTGTTTTGAATAGAATGTTTGGAAAATACCCATCGACATTGTCCTAATTTAAACTTATATAATTCAGTGTAGGGAAATATCTCTAATCAATATCTATCAAAGTGTCTATATCTAGCCTTGAGATGTTCACGTTGTCAAACTAATAATACATGATGACTCATAAATAACAAAAACATCCCAATCACTTAGATTTTTAATATTAATGTATATATTGAAGAATCCAATCGAAAACATGAACGGCCTCAGAATTTACAAAATTAAATTTATAGTGGTCATCAACGATGGACAAGGCACCCACTAATCTTGGTTTTTGAAGCGAGAAGCAAAGAATCAGATTGTAAACGATTAAAATATGTTTTCCTTTCCTTCTTCATCCTCGTAGCCCATGCAGGAGGTCTACCACGGGAGGCTTCCCACTTACCATATCTACTAACTCAACTCCGAATCTATAGACGTCTTGCTTGGGTGAAATTATGATGATTTAAATGAAGTTGAAATTATGGTAATGTAAACTAATTGAGAAGTGGGTAAAATGTTATTTCTTTCATATATAAAATTTAGATTGGTAGATGCTTCCATTTCATACACATTCTGCACATTACACTAATCATTAGAGACTAATATTGGTATGCCAAGGAATACGTTCTCTCCGAGAACAATAAATGGGTGGGATCATTAAGGATTATATTAGATTTTGTAATTGATAAATATAAGTGTTCAAATATTAAAAAAACATCATATGTCAAAACTATAATTTTTTCAATACCCATGTATCCATTTATGCACATTGCATTCAAATGATCAGGTATGCATTTATGTACAATGAATTCAAATTATCATTGATTGTCATGTCAAGTAGTTTTGATTTTTCTTAATGTGCAAAATTCTAATATTTATAATTAATGGTAAATATATTTAAGTATTTATGTTCACAAGGTTAAAAAAAAACAATAAAAATTTTTACTATTAGGAAGCCAAGAGGAGCGACGATTACAATTGTCATAGG
>SNQJ01S0136897.1:25474-35816 GCA_010110895.2 Picea sitchensis
CCATAGATCTGATAGCTACTCACAATCTATCTTGACAAAGAAAATCTCAAAGCCACTCCAATCAAGCTAATGATTCCAATCCAAAGAACCACAACCAAGAACCCCTTCTCCATGAGAGCTCCTCTCCTTTTATAAGTTGAAGATGATAAGGTGAGGAGGTTAGGATGATCCCACTAAATCATGAAAGTGAGTAAGATCCAAACCGTTCGGATGCCACCTCACCATAGAAGCTTCCCCTTCTAGAAGATTCGAGAAACCATACGTTTTTCCCACGTGCTGGAATGTTCGCACCCTAGCTATAGTGCAACCTGCGAACTGTTCGCACCCTGGCTATAGTGCAACCTGCGAGAATTGTTCATTCTCGCACCCTGCCTATATAGCAACCTGCGAACATCCCTTTTTATAAGGTTTTTACATAGGAAAATGCAACTTCTTTTCTCAGGAAAAGTTCTTCTTCCTTCTCTCTTCAGGAACTCAGGCCATTGTGACCCCTCTGAAGGAAACATATAGGTTTACATCATTAACGATCATAGGGATGACGAAAATAATGTGTAACAGTATGAAAACACTAGCTTGGAGATTATTGTAACAGAGCGTTGCTTGACTGGAGGTTGCCCCCTCGAAGAGGCCTGTGAACATTGCTTTCTGAATCAAAGTGATACTTCAATTGTTGTTCTCATATTATTTCTGTGTTATTGTTGAGATTATGTTGGATATATTACTGTTTTTCTGCCATTTCTAGCATTTTATTTATGTTCTGCGTATTCATTATATCCAGTATCTTACAGAGGACCAAGGGAAGAAAACCAAATAGTGTTGTGCTTCAGGAACTGGGGGTGTTGTTGATAAACTCTAGTAAGATTAAATTGTTGTTCCCTACCTCTCCTCCACCTATTTTAAATCAGGGTTATAACATGGAATATATGAGGCTTGAATAACCCTAAAAACAAAAAAATCTTAAAAATAATTTAAATATGGAAAAGAGAGATATTTTCTTTATTCAGGAAAATAAATGTACAACAAAAACATTGGTACAAATAAGTAGGAAAAGAGGGAATAAGTACTATTTTTAAGATATTGATAGTCAAAAATCAACTAGGGGCATTCTCACCCTATGGAACCCACAAATAGTAAACTTGATTTCAGCTGAAGCTACCAGTTTTTATTTACCAGTGGAATTGCAAGTAATAGGAACTTCAGACAAGGTCATTTTTACCAATGTGTATGGTCCCCAATGCCTATATGATAAGAAGAGAATGATAGCAACATTAGAAAACCTCATAGATAGGCACATGAATTCCCATTGGATTTTAGCAGGGGATCTCAACATAATTGTCACCCTCGAAGAAAATAAAGGTGGAGTTCGAAGACTTGAAAGAGATGTTGAGGTCTTCTTCGAATTTATATAAAAAGCAAGCCTAGTAGATATCAGAACTTGTAATGTAACTTTTTCTTGGAATAATAAGAGAACCTTTCATTTCTAGGGTGGCGTTGAGGTTAGATAGTTTTTTAATCTCAGAATCTATAATAATGCAAGGTATTTACATGGAAGGAAACATTCTACCATGGGGAGGATCATATAATTGGCCATTTCAACTAGAATAAAACTTCCAAGGAACAACAAAAAATCGACCCTTTCGATTTGAGAGTTTATGGGTGGACCACCCATCCTTCAATTAGAAAATCAAACTTTGGTGGACAAAGGATATATAAGAAAAGGGAATAAAAATGTATAGACTCCAAGGTAGACTTAAACATATTAAGAAATAAATAAAATAATGGAATCAAGAAATCTTTTGGAATATCTGTCAAGCAAAAAAAAATCTAGAAGAAAAGATGGACCAACTTCAAAAATCATGCATACAGGATGGCTACAATGAAGAGAAGAAATTGGAGGAAAACCAACTTCATCAGGAATGGGAAAAAATATGTAAACAAGAGGAAATTTTATGGAGATAGAAATCTAGAGTTCAGTGGTTAAAAGCAGGGGAGACAAATACAAAGTTCTTCCACAAATCGACAATATCCCATAGGAATCACAACAAAATTTTAAAAATCAAAGATCATGAAGGAAAAGATATAGAATCACATAAAGAGATTGAAAATGCTCTAGTTCACCACTTTCATGACATAGCCAAAGAACCCCAAGTTGATCTATCAGAGGCCATACAAATAATCCCAAGGCGCATTCCAAGACTAGTCACATAATATCATAATCATAATTTAAGAAAACCAATCTCTCCAGAGGAAGTAGACCAATTTATCCAAGAGATGCCCAATGGGAAGGCCCCTAGACCTGTTGGCTTCATGGTGGAATTTTTCAAAGACTGTGGGGATGTGGTAAAACATGATATCTATGACATAGTGGAGGATTCTAGATGATCTTGTTCTATTCTCAAAGATCTGAATTCAATTTTCATTACCTTGATCCATAAAGAAAATGAAGCTATAACTCCAAATCATTTCAAACCAATAGCTATCTGTAACATGGTTTACAAGATAATATCCAAGGTCATTGAAAATAAATTGAAATCCCTTCTACCGATTCTTATCTCTAAGGAACAATTGGGCTTTGTGGAAGATAAGAAAATTTTAGACAATATTATTCAAGCCCATGAAATAATCCACTCGTTGAAAAGTAGGAAAAAATAAGGCATGATAATGCAATTGGATTTTTCCAAATATTATGATAAAATAAGTTGGCACTTTATGAAAAAAACTATGGAAGCATATGGGTTTGATGATCAGTCGATAAAATGGGTAATGGATATGGCATCCATGACTAGCTTCTCAATTTTGGTAAATTGAACCCCAACTAAACCTTTCTACCCTTCAAGGGGAATTAGACAAGGGGATCCTTTATCCCTCTTTTTGGTCATAATCATGATGGAAGGTGTAAGTAGAACAATCAAATAAGTAACTTCAGAAGGAAAAATAAAAGCCCTTCAATCTCATGAAGACAATCCTCCAACCACACATCAACAAATTATTGTTGATACAATGTTACATGGAATATTGACAGTCAAAGAAACAAAAACTTATAAGAGAATCTTAGATGACTTTGCAGAAGCTTTAGGAATAGATATTAATCACTCCAAATCCATGATCCTCTTCTTTAATACACATATTGTAGTTGAAAGAAACCTCACTAACATTCTGGGTTTTGAGAGGAAGACCTTACCAGCCAAATATTTGGGAGTGGCTCTAATGGATAAAGTAGCTAATAAATATATCTGGGAAAGTATTATAAATAAGATGAAATATAGAGTTAAAAAATGGACCTATTGAGCCTTAAAATTTGCAGGTAGACTTGTTCTCACTAAGGCAATTTTACAAGCAATTCCAACATATCTACTTTCAGTCTTCCCAACTCTAGAATGGATTTTACAGAGAATTAGATCCATACAGAGGAACTTTTTATGGAGAGGAGTAGAGGAAAAAAATAAATGGGTGCTAGTGGCTTTGGAAAAGCTATGCTAGAAAAAAATCAAAGGTGGTCTAGGTTTGCAATACCCAAAAACAAAAAATGATGCTTATCGAGCTAAAATCTGGTGGATATGGGTGAAAGATAATTCATCACCCTGGGTTGAATTTTGGAAAGCTAAATATGTCCCAGGAAGGAATCCTCAGGATCTCATTCATTTCATAGGAGTAGGGGAGGGATCAACCATTTGGAACATGGCTTGGAAAAATAAAGGTCTGGTTTAGGAACAGTGTTTTTGGGAGATTAGGAATGGACAAACAACTCAATTCTGGGAGGACGCATGGTAGTAGGAACCTTGTCTGAAAAACCAAGACAGAGTAGGTATTAAGAAAGAGTTACACAGTCATGGAAAAGTAAAGGCGTATCAATATTGGAAAAAAAGGGAAAGAAATCCAAAATGGAGATGTTGGGATGCAATACTCCCACAAAACATAAATCAGAATTCCCTGATGGTTAAAGAGTTAGAGGCAAATATATGGAAAAGAAATATTATGTTTTTTGATGAGGAGGAACAACTTCGATGGGGAATACGAGATGGTGGTGAATTTACCGTGAAAGATGCTCGACACTATTTAGCAGGTTATGATCAACGTGACCTAGAACCCCACTGGGAACAACTCTGGAATCTTCCACACTGGCCGAAGATAAAAATCTTTATGTTGTTGGTTATTCATAAAAAAACATTAACATAGGATAATCTAGTTAAAAGAGGTTTCAATGGCCCCTAAAGATGTTTTCTATGTGAAGGACATGAGTATACTTTAAACCATCTATTGGATGGATGCCCTTACACAATGAAATTGTGGGACTGAGTAGCTATATTGTACCGCTAGAATGATAGAGTAAGGGATGACATCAGAACTACCCTGAGGAACTAGAGAATTCAATACGGAGAAAACACAATCGTAAACCTATGTTGGGGCTTAACTCCCGGATTCGTCATTTGGGAAGTTTGGAAGGAAAAAAACAAAAGAATTTTCAACAAAGAAACCCTCCCAACCATTAAGTTGATCAAATCCATCAAAAAACAACTAAGAGAGACAGTCCTAAGTAATAATATCCATTCTTCAACCAAAAACCCCTCATCCCAAGAAAATCAAGTCTTACAAAGTTTAAAGTTATATACTCAGAGCTTCATCTTACCTAGTCACTGAGATCTACAGGTCCATGGCATAGTTATAGCTTGGACCCTGCCCCAGGATATTTTTATGAAAGTAAAATTTTATGGGGCATCAAAGGGAAACATTGAAAGGGATAGAGTGAGAGGAGAAATCCGCGACAGAGGATGAAAAGTTATACATTTATACAACACCGGTGTGGGAAACACGACCAACAATGCAGCATAATTATTTTCACTGGAACAAGGGTTGAAAGTATTAGTAAGAGAAGGCCTTGTCATTGTAACAGTGGAAAGAGACTCAGCTTGAAATATCCCTGATCCAACGGATCTAGATATCTACCATTGAACTATGGTTTTGGCTACTGAATATGATACTATGGGGGTTTCTGACTGCATTTGAGTTACTGTGTGAAGATGCTCGGTGATTTTTTCATGTGTGTTCCAGTTTATTATGTGTTTAGCAGTATAATACAATGCATGTGAAATAAGGACAACACGACTCACTAATATATATATAATGCTTAAAAAGTAGGAAATACAATAATAACTGGAAGCAGATATGATAATCGTCAGTTAGATCTCATGGATCATCATTGGAATAAAAAATAACAAATAAGAAATACCCATGACAATAAGAATAGGTTTTGGTATGCGTATGCACAGATAGATCAGCAAAAAGTAGTTTGGCAGCTCACGGTAACTGCTATAGAATCTAGAAAACTCGCCCTGATGGAGATACCTGTCAAAATGAGTTGGAAACCGTCTCAAAAGATGTGCCCTAGCCTCTAGAATAATATTGATGACTTTCAAACTAAAGATCCAACCTTTGAATCTCTGGATGTCAGCCCCTTGGGGCTTGCGCACCTCCTGGGCTCAATGAGTGTGCCCTAGAGATCCCACCGGCAGAATCTGACAATGTATAGCTCAAAATGATCGTCATGGTCTCCTGTCTAATGGGTTGGAAGGCATTCCTTAGATATTGATTTGGATTTTATGAGAAAAATGAAATGAATACAAATTATTAACAGGTGCTTAACACAAAATAACAGAGATATAGTAAAACTGGTTTTCTATTCAATAACGAAATAAGTTGAAACTGTAAAATGCAGCGGAAACAAGCTTGCTGGAATGGTGGTGGCTTATCTTTGAGAAGAGATGTGATGGTTGTGCGCATTCGCAAGAAGAATATTACAATGAGGCTTTGAAGTCATTTTTACAATAAAAAATAATTCCAAAAACCCTAGACATCAAAAAACCTAGCACTAGGAGATGAAGTGCCAAAAGTCATGTGGGCCCCGTTTGGGTAAGTTAGTACATCAACTTCCCAGGGTCGTAACTTTTTCATACGATCTCTGTTTTAGGTGTGCGATAGCCCGTTGGAAAGGTATCATTGTGGAGATTCATTTTAGGGGCTCAATCATGCCTTCAACTATAATTGAGAATCTCGATCCCAAAAAAACTTCATTTAGGCCCCCAAAATGGACCTGGAAGTCAAAACTGCTAAAAATAGTAAATTGCCAAAATTGTCAGAAAACTATTTTGAGCCAGTTGGAAAAGGTGGGTGGCCACCAATATCCATTTGGATCAATCCTCCCTCCTTAGGAAGCAATTGTCTCCATTTCATTGATTTCCCCCATCAGATGAGGAAATTTCTACTGAATTTGGCCCCGAGTGAGCCCCTTGCCTGGGTGCAAGAGCTGCCCTACTTTGACGACTCGATAAATCTGGATCCTTTGTTGTCGAGTGCCCTTGATATGTGTGTCCAAAATATGATCATTGGATTCCTGTTGTATGCAATCAACGTTGGGATCTTTTGGTGTCAACTATTTTGCTACTTCTGAGGTGTCCAATAATGGTGGGAAATAAGGGCGAAGGAGATCCATGTTGAACATTGGGTGCAGGCCAAGAAAAGGAGGAATGTTGAGATCAAAAGCACTATCCCCCATGGACTTGGTGATAGTGTATGGCCCATAATGGAGTGGGCGAAGCTTCTGATGGGGTCCTGTAAGATGTTCTTTCTGCAAGTGCAACCAAACTTTTTCACCCACCTGAAACTTATGTGGCAGCCGATGTTGATCATGGCATTGTTTCTACTTGTCATTGGACTTCTGTAGGATATCTTGAACCTGTTGGTGGATGTGTTGGATCTGCTCAATGAACTGGGTGGCTTTGTCAGCTTCAATTGGAGCAGGAGATGAGTTGGTCGAGGTGACTGCAAGGGTAAGTGCAACATCTATGGGACCCAATGGTTGGAATCCCAACCCCACCTGAAGGGGCCGTGGCTGATTGAGCTATGCAGGGATCGATTGTAGCTATGTTGGACATAGGGAAGGATCTCATCCCATGTGCAAGGATGCTTTGAATTATACATGTGAAGGATATGCATAATCACTCGATTTACAACCTCAGTTTGGCCCTCTATCTGGGGGTGGAAGGCCATGGATTTGGTGAGCTTGGTGTCCAATAGTGACTAGATCGACCAGAATGTGCTGAGAAATCGAATATCCATATCTGAGACAATGGTTTATGGGATTCACAAATGTACCCAAACTCGTTTAAATAAGATCTTGGCAGTGGCCTCTGCTGTGATGCTCTTCTTGCAGGTAACTAGGATCACCATCTTAGAAAATCGATTAACAACCACAAAAACATAGTCATTTCCCCACTTGGTGGATGGGAGGCCCAACATGTAGTCCATTTAGATGGATTCCCATGGCTTGTTAGGAGTAGGAAGAGGGGTGTACATGCCCTGTTTCTTAGTGGTCGGTTTGGCAATAGCCTAGGCAGTGTAGGACCTGATATACTTGTTGACCTCCTGTCAAAGTTTCGGCTAGTAGAAATGTTTTTGTAGCATTGCCACTGTCTTTTCCATGCCAAAGTCTCATGCCACCTTATTGTAGTGGGATTCCTATATCATCTTCGCTTGCTCATTTGATGGAACACATATATGGCCCAAACGACACAACAACCCATCCTGAAGATGGAAATTATCGACAACTGCATTTGCACCCAACATTTGGTAGGTGGTGGCGAGGTTAGGGTCTGTCTCATAGAGTTGGGGCCATCCATATGTCTCTTGGCCACAAGATTCTAGTTTTGTGGTGAGTGCTGTGACTGGCGGTCTGCTGAGGAAATCAGCGACGCGATTGGTGCTTCTTGTTTTATACTTGATGTTGAGGTGGAATTGCTGCAAGTATGTGGATGAATTTTGATGGAGGTCATTTTGTAATTTTCCTTGTGTCTGCATGAACTGTAGTGGCTTATGATCAGTGTGGATTACTGCCTCCTTCCCAAGAATGTAATGTCTCCACTGGTAGCAGGCTTGCATAATGGAGTACATTTATTTTTCATAAGTAGGGTACTTACGAACAGTATCTAACAATGTCTCAATATGATAGGCCATGGGGTGGCCGTGTTGATTGAGAACGACATCCATAACATAGTCTGAAGCATCTGTCTCTATCTCAAAGGGATGTTGCAGATCTGGTAGTGAAAGTACTAGGGCTCAGCATAAGCACTGCTTCAAATCATCGAACGCTTGTTGTTGGGACCGGACCCACACAAATTGCTCGTTACCACCACCCCTTTTTATTTGGCTGAGGGCCCATGCAATATGTGTAATGTCCCCAAGGTTGAGCCCTGTTGTAAATCATGTTTCTAAAATGAATTGTAATTATGTTTTATAGTCTGGTGAGACAAGTTTATATAAGCTGGTGGGCTTATGTGATTGTTAGGCGAGAGAGTCTAAGTGTTAAAGGCCAAGAGCCTACTTTTGTATATGTAATCATGCAAAACATTAATAAAAATATAAACATCGTTGCGTGCAGACTGACCACGATGAATGAGTGATGGGGGACTAAGCTTCAATAGAGTGGGCAAGGGATTAGGGGTTGGAAGGTGGGAAGAGGGGCTAAGTGTTGAGCCTAGGGTTTTAAGTCCTTGGGAATAATATTTTAATATTATTCCAAAAGACATGTGAATAATATGTTTTATCCTAAGTTCTTTTTGGAAGGAAAAGAAACTTCCAAATGGAAGGAACGCATGCTGAAGGAATGCATGTAGTTGCATGGGTGAAAAGTGTCAACCCAGGTGCATGCAAATAAAATGGATGAGATGATCCGTGTTGGGGGTTCCTCCTCCATTCCACCGTCGACCGTCTAAACGTGAGTCCCATATGACCTCTGCAAGATACCCTCGTGCAATTCTGAAACCAGGGGAAAATGTCTGTGTTGATTCCTAAGGAAGCCGATACATTCCTTGCCTGAACAGTTTGATCATGTGCATGAGATCTCTATACACCTTGTGCAATCTCAAAACCAAAATCATGAGTCTATTTCGTGATTACTGAGCTTGTTTGGGAAGCCCGTGTCTATTCTCCTAGTTGGTTGTTGTGGCCACACAGTGCTGGACTGTACATGGCTTACTAGCCAGTGTGAGTTCATGCTTAGCCTGTGTGTAACCTCTCTCCAGGTGAGGGAGGTGATTGTTGTTGGAAGAGGCAGGTTGTCAGGCCTGTGAACAACTCTCTCTAGGTGAGAGAGTTTGTTGGGAATTGGTTTCTTCCAGAGAGTGTCCAGCACTAGCTTTAGGTTTTGAGACTTCCTGATCCGGCCTGTTGTTGTGACCCAGAGAGGGAGGTGTAGCACCGATGGAGTGTGTTTGTGAAGGTGTATACTCCCAGGTGGAACAAGCATGCAGGGAATGAGAGTCTGGGAGTAGTGGGCATAATATTCCTTACCTTGGGGTGGATCTTAGTCCCATCTCGGGGGTGACCCACTGTTGAGCTTGATGAGTAGCATGGTCTAAAGCTGGGAGGTTTGTGGAAGGCCTGGACGTGGTTGGTGGAATTACCACCGTTTCAAAGATAAGTACCAGACGATGTTTTAATTTTGTTTTGCATGTCCGTGTATTTATATTTTTCATGTATTCTATTCTGCATAAGAATTAACGTTAATTCCATGGATTATTTATGTCAGCAATAATTTTGTGCTGACTCTAAGTTTAAATGTGTTTAACCTGTTTTAAATGAATGTTATTAATTAAGCATAAAATGATGTTGTTCCGCAAAGTAGCATCTTCCCGACCAGTGGGTTGGATGATGGCTGGGGGAGCGTTACAGAATGGTATCAGAGCGTTACAGTATGAAAGAGTGTTACATAATGGTATCAGAGCGTTACTGTATGAAAGAGTGTTATAGAATGGTATCAGAGCCATGGTTTCGACGCTGAGCCTAGATGGGCCAGATAAGTAGTCTTGGACTGAATTTGTTTTGAGAAGAAATTGTGTCGGGAGGGCCGATTTCAAACCCCAGAATTCTCCTGAGTGTTAAGGAGTCACTTGATCGTGTTACAAAGCTCAGGAGGTTTAGCAGTATTTTAGAATCCACAGCCGATGTGCTATATGGCCATCGGGAGAGAGAGAGAGTTCAACGCATGAGGTGTTGGAAATATAGGATCTGTTCGGGAGGAAAAAAGAACCCTCACGATGGTCAAATCTAGAGAACGTGCACAGGGCTTAAAACCCTTTGGAGTTGCACAGGAACATCGAAATCGCGGTACGGAAAATCTCGAAATGATCTACACTGTAGATCGTAGGAGAGGAACTTGACCGTTGGATCAAGTAGATTAATAGACCATAATTTTGTTAAGCGGTGGGAAAATCCAGGCGGCTATAATTTGCATGCCCAGATCTACGGCCAGGGTTCCATTCTGGATCCCCATTGTTGTTCTACCTTTAAC